>SNQJ01S0036006.1:11270-30762 GCA_010110895.2 Picea sitchensis | reverse complement strand
TGTTTGGTTATCTAGCCTAGGGTTTGCTTCCGGAGTAATTCTCAGTCAAGGTTAAGGTGCTCGGAGGGTGGCTTCGGCCTATGGTTGGGTGACGAGGGTATCGTCAATGGTAAAACGAGCACACATCCTTCATATTCTAACACATGTCCAGTCATTTTGAACCGTGTTGAACTACTACCTCTGCACGGTGTAGATATTTGACTGTTACTTCCTGAATTGGTTCCTCCAGTTGTTGCTCCTTGTTTAGATGCATTTCCTACTGTCTATCTTCCACTAAAATTCGGTTGTCCAAATGGTGGTGTTCTTTCTGGTGTACTAGTCCCACATGGGGTTATGGGTTCCACACTGACACTGACCTGGATTGGAGTTTTGCCTTCTGTTCCTGCCCTTGGACCTCCTGTTTTCCTTTCATATGTTGTGCGTAGGATTTCCTCAATCTGCTCCACAGCCCGAAGATCCTCTACATCTTCTTCATCACTTACCAAGCCCTATCTATTAGCTATGGCTCTCTTCTTATTATTCATCTTATATTGGTAGGGTGCTCCACTGCGCGTCTTTCCAGTTGTTGCCATTATCTGCTTTATCTGGTCCTCATCTATCATGATTGGGTCCATGGCCTCCTTCTTCTTGCCCTTAACCATCTCTTCCTCCATTTTTTTAGCTCGTGTCAGTGCTTCCCCCCTTCCCCCTTGCACTCAGGGAAGTTTAGCTATCTGATTCCTTGGTCATCACACCGCTGTTATACAATAAAATCTTGATTGAAGTTATCATCGATATGATATAACTACCTCTGGGTCCTTTTAGAAACTCCTGCCCTACTGCGCTGTAAGACTTTGCGGTATCTACTGCAAATTCAATGATAAAGCCTGCAACAATATTGTCTAACCAGAATTCTACTGCGCACGTAAATTTGTTGTAACTGTGCGATCTCCACAGGATTTTACTCTAGTTGTCTGATTCGATTTGTTGGGTGGTTGCCTTTTAACCTCAATAGCCACTCCTGCAACAAATGTGGGAAATCACAGAAAAATACCTCATGCAAGTTGCTAAACACGTATTTGTCAAGAATCAAGATATTTGCGCGGTGTTAACTTAGGGTTTCTGTTATCTTTCTGCGCAAACTCAAGTTCCTTTATTTTTAACCATCTTTCAATCTTCGCCTTCGTTGGATTCCATGGCCTAAACATTCCCTTCTATACTTTCATTCTCTGAGAACCTTTCATGAATCTCGTCCACTCAATCCTATGCAGTTCCAATCGGCAACGAAACCATTTGTTGGTTAATATTTCTCTCACTTCTACTTCTTGGGCCGACCCAGGTTCATATCTAAACAGGTTTCCAACAAAACCCTCTAAAACTATCGACCCTCTTGGTAAACCAACAGGCAACACAACACATAGAGTGCACTGCGCAGTCTCATTCGATATAGTTCTATGGGTGATTGCAATGCTCAGGTGCTTGCAGTCTAGGAGTGAGTGGGGATCTGGGATTGCATTTCATCTTCTTCATGCATTCAATTGATTAATCAATCTATTATTCCTAGGATTCATTCATTTGTTAAGCCCATGCATGCATTCTAATAGATCTATTTTAACCATTCATTCATCCATTCATAAACTAACTACTGACAGAAGGTAAATATGCAAGAAACATCAGATAACACATGTTTTACCGTGGTTCACCCCCTCTTGGGCTACGTCCACAAAGATCTGGCTTCTATGTTGTTTTATTTAGATTTCTGCAAAATATGGCGCTGCGCGCACTACATCTCTCATCATACAATGATGAAAAAGGTTTAATAACCTCTATGAGGCAGACTAGATCACACTAGGCTCCTCAGCCTGTGACCTAACCCTCAAAATCTGGCCTACTTGACTCTTCTATAGCTCAACAACTTTACCACAATATCAGAACAATAACTGAACTAGTATTCGAGCAGAACAAAACTAGTCCTCCCTCAGACGGAATAGAACTAGCCACCTCGACCTAGACCTCCTAGGTTCTTATTTATACTATTTTACAAGCTTATTAGCCGTTACAATCTCTACCAAAACCCTAACCCTAACATAGTTAGGTCTAACTACCTGCGTCTTTGCATGCTGCTCCAAGCACACACTGTTTTTCCTGCCAGTTGTTCTTCTCCAAAAATTAGGCCTTTCCCTCCAAAATTGAATTTTTCCTCAAAATAGGCTTGCACCCAACAGGTAGACCTTTTAAGGTTCGATCACATTATAATGCTTATTGGAAGGGGCTGTCCCCTTAAATTATGGATCTAGGAGGCTATTTTGAGGATGATTCATGTGGTTCTACACCAACATATTTGGTAGAGCTGTCCCCTTTCTTCATGGGTCAAGTGGACTATTGAATGATCTTGCATGTGGATCTATGGTAGCATATTGTTGGATTGACTTCCCATACCATGGATCTACTAGTTGGCACTTGTTTTGAGGGTGGCTAGACTTTGGAGACTGAGCTTGTGGACCTTTTTAAGGAGACATCCTAGTTTGTGGAATTATTTATGGCATGTGGCTAGCGTTTATGAGTTCTCACTTTAGCCTAAGGTGGGATGATTCATGCATTGAGGCACTCTAGCACACGTTTTGAGGTTATCTTGATGGATCACTTATCTTAAGGCTTAGAGATATCCTAGGAGGAATGTTGGAGCTTTTACTTGGTCAATCACTTGCTAAAGGAGGTGTCCCATTTGGAGATCATGACATGTGGCATTCCCACATATCATTTGTCATAGTTTTTTATTTGTTTGACTTGTCTTTAGGAGGTAGTTATGGAATATTAGTATTTTGCTAAGTAACAAGACACGTCTATCCAGCCCTCTGTGTCGCGTATCCGGCGTGGGGACATGGATTCGTGAGGATACGTGTCAGACACAGATATGGGATGTGTCCTGTGCAAAGGATAGGTCCCAAATTCGTGTCCAACACGTGCCTTGTACGTGTCCCAATTTCAAGATTGTCATGCACAGAAAAGGTCCCGAGCTTAGGTTTTCTCATGCAAGTTGGATATGTGAGGTGTTTTGGTGTGCAACTGAGGGTTATTTTTCCCTATTAACGCTATTTAAAGAGGTCCCCACCCCCTCCATTTCAACCACCCTAGTAATTAATGGTAATATTAAATTCTTATAGTAAAAGTGACATTCTCCTTTATATTTCATTTTCATTCTTTTTTAACATTACCATTAATTGTTTCAGGATGTTTGAGAGTGGTTCCAACCTTATTGGACTTCATATGGAGAAAGTAGAATTTTAAGTCCCATTCAAAATTCAACAGACTTAAACGGTTTTTAGGATTTTAAGATTGGCAGGATTGCAATGTTTCCACTGGATTCTATCATGTATGGGGGTATGGAATTGACATTTAATCAAAAGCACCAAGCCGTTTATGTACCTCGATGTTGAACTCTTATGTCACGACCCTAGTAAAAATGTACCCTTCACTCATGTATAAACTCTTTCGTTGAACTCTTCTCTTTGTCATCGTGTTAGGTGACTTAGTGGTGTATGTGCACACCAACCTCTGTCTTATTTACATGTAGAGAGAAGAATGGTTGATAGGAAAGACAAAGATGTGGGATATACAACGGTGTTGAGTTGGCATTAGCCAGCTTGGATCTTAATGAATCAGTGCTAGAGTTGGTTACTTTTGATGATGGTGATCCTCTTGAGGGGTCATCCTCCACACCAGTAGATGCACATATTGCATTGGATATAAATGAGGAGGAAGATGGAGGAGAGAGCACTGGTAGTGATGCTAATCTTGATGATTATGATATGGAGGACTAGTGATAGTCGCAACTCATGAGCAATGAGATTCTTCCATCTACGGTTCTATTATCTACCCTATGGCTATTTTGTATTTTCCATTGGTATTCCCACCTATAGTATCAATGACTCTGATTCAGTATCTATGTACATTGTAATAAGTTTTGATATTGATGACTTAATGAGATTGAAATGCTGTAGCTTATGGTTCTAATTTCTTGTGTGTTAGTGTTTGTCATTTGATCATCATTGATGTTACAATGTATTATGTAATAACATGTTTTGTATCATGTAAATATTCTAGTTTCTAACAAAATATGAATCTTTATGTCTATATTTCATTTTTGTGTGTGTAATTTTTAATTTTTTTTCACGTATATATGTGTGTGTGTGTGTCCTATTTCCGGGGTCGTCATGTCACGTGTCGGACACTCATATTTCTGTGTCCTCCGTGTCTTGTGTCACTGTGTCAAGTGACTTAGCTGTGCATGTGTGTTATTCATTTATTGCTTCCGCTGTTCATTTTCCAGCTATATACGAGATTGTTGCATGTTCATAAATATTCATTTATGTGATTAAAGAAGTTCAAATTAGATTTATTTAATTAAGAGAAACATAGGAAAACAATCATCTAGGGCTTTTTGAAAAATCACAGTAGCAACCTTTCACCGAGCAAAGCTCAAAATACAACAATACATGAAAAAACATTTCGTAGCCTCCTATCTCTTTAAATATATTCTCAATAGCAAAACCCTAACTACTTGTGGTTCCATCATTAATAGGTACCAACTACCTAGTGGGCTTTATAAAGTGGAACCTTTTACATTAAATAACTATCCAATTCTATCTAATGGGCCTTATTCAAAGAGGATGGCCACATACAATGTACATCAATTGACTAACTCCTAGGTAGCCTAAAGTAGGGAGGTTAGGGTAGGACCCTAATAAAACATTACTGAACCTCCTCAATACCATGGGCCAAAAGGGTAGTGTGCTCTTCTAATAGAGTCAAATACCATGTGCAATACCATCAATCCCCTCAAACCAAGGGCCAAAAGTGGAACGACCTAGGAATATGTGCAACAAGAAGAGAGCGTTCCACTAAACAAGTGTGAAAAATCCTAAAACCATGTGCTACAACCTGAAACCACATGCCAATACCATCAAACACCTCAATACCATGGGCCAAAATATGGGGCACTTTAGAAATATGTGCATAAAGTGGAGCGCTCCTCCAAATATTTGCTAAGGCATGTGGGAATGCAACCAAATGTCTAGTCAATCCTTAATAGACCAAGTGCTCCATCATAAGTCATATCTCAACTTTCCAAATGGCGTGGCGCACTTTGAAAGACATGTGCTCAAGAAAGAGGGCACACCATCTGAATGCATATCAAATCAAGTAATGAGCCATAAACCTAGGAAATAATGTTAGCTAGCTAGAGAGGTAGTGGGGGGCCTGGAGGACCCATAGTGATAATAGTGGAGGCCATTCATTGTAAAGAGGGCTGTGTTATCCCCCACTTTTAGGGATAACTAAGGAGATTATGTCTCGAGGCCCACAACTCCTAGACATGGAGTACCGAGAGCCAGATTGACTTGAGCATGGCCCTAGAGGGCCCATCTTTTCTTCCTTCCAACGCCTCCACTTTGTCAACAGAAGAAACATCCATCACCTTGGCTTGGTCTTGTATCAGAGATGGTTCTTTTTCCATGAGGTAATGAGTCCGGGTATCATGGTATGTGTCACTCTGATCCTCAAAACCTTTGAATATGTGCATCTAGTTATTTTTGTTTCTAACGGGTGCTTGGATCTTATACTTATCCACTTGACCATGTATGGGGGGAATAACAAGATCCCCTAGTAAGCCCGTGCCCATAGGTTTTGAGTTGCCACTGGGGGATTCATGAAAAGTCATTGTCCGCTCCCGTCATACTTATCACTTTCCATCTTACTTCCCGCTCATCCACCCCATTTCATTGGTCCGGGCATTGGGTTGGCCAATCATTTAAGGGTTGCACCTTGCCTTGTGGGAAGAAGGGGCTAAAGGCCCAGAAGGTAAAAGCAGCTGGCAAAAGATAAAAACCTAAAAAATAAAACCTCGAGATGCTTTGCCCAGGGATCCCCGAGAAAGCAGTAAAAAGATTCTCAACAAGAAACAAGAGGGACCCATAAAAATAATAAAACAAGACCTAGTCAGAGGATGGGGGGTCTCATCACGAGCCAGCCTATTAGGTCCATGGGCACATAGCGGTATGACACTACTAGCAGTTGGTTACCACGCCAGGGTAGTGGCTCTTGGTTGCATGGCCAAGAGAAAGGGGGTCTCATCACGAACCACCTTTCTCATTTTCGTGAAAGTGCTTGTGGGTAACATTGCCACCACTGGTCACCACGCCAGGGTAGTGTCCCATGATTAGCTTCTTGGAAGAAAGAGTAATAAAGAATAAAGAATAAAAGGCATGAATGGGCTTGGAAACATTTGCATCCAAGACAGGTGCAACTCGCCTTCTACAAAGGCACCCACAGGTAAGCCTTGCATTTCCCTGCTATCACTGCATCCCTTATTAGGACATCCCTTATCCACCTCACCCATTAACATGACTTGGATTTGATCTCTTCCGAAAACATCCCTTTTCCAGTGGACACTAGCTCAATAGGATGCCCTGTCACTTCCTCCAAACTTGCATTGCAGATTTGTATAATGTCTTTGAGCACTTGACTGGGTAAAAGGGGTTTTATGCACATGTTTAATAAAATTGATGATTGGATGTGATTGAGATTGCTATGATCCTTGTGACTTATGAGCCCATGGAGGGCGTATCTGTTAATGTGCAAGATCCGACGGACAAGTACCATGTTGGACAGGTACACATGGGGAGATGATTAGTTCGGACCTCCATGGGGCTGAAGAGCCCATCAGATGGATGCTGAGACCCCAACAAGGGGCAGAGACATGACAAAGGGGTTTGCACCGAAGAAGAGGAGGACGTTCCACAGAGGCACCCTGGCAAAGCCTTACCTAGGGGGGGGTTGTGCCCTCTCCACTGGGACGTTGGCCTTGGAAGGCCCATGACGTCGCCCAACATGCCCATGATCTCATCCAACATTGTGGACGTTTTGGGGAGGCAATTATGGCAGTGTGGCACGTGTGGCAGCGTGGACTCTGGAGAGGCCCAAGGAGGGCTAATGTTTTGCTCGAGGAGGCCTATGCTGCCCTAAAAAGGGCTAACGTCACCCTAGAAAGGGGATGACGTCTTACCTTTGCTTGATTAGGGTTTTAATTTATGACATTTATTGTAAAACAATATTATTTGGTATTTTGGCCTTGTCGACCTTTTGGTGACCTAAATTAAATTAAGGTCACTTGCTATTGTATAAATAGAGAGCTAAAACTCTCTAATTTTCATCATCTTTCACTCATACATAAGTGAGGTTTGAAATTTGCGCCCTACTCTAGGGTTTTTGGCTGAACATTGATGTGCACTTGTTGAAGGACTCTCTTTCTTGGCTATTTTGGAATTTTTTTGGTGGAAGGTTTACAACTAGGGTATGGCTATATGAATTCTTGATAAATGTAAGTGAATTTCTGCAAAACACTTCTTATTTGAATGGTTATGGTATTGTTTACTTGCATTTTGTTATTTTAATTTGCTGGATTAAACCCTAGGTGACAAGCACATGTTGGTGTCCTTGTCTCATGTCCCTACTAAGTTAAGAGCCATTTGATTTGCTGAAGTTAGATAGAGCCTTGCCATAGCAACACTCTACCTCTATTATTCTAGCCTAGCCGTTTTATCCTTGTTGTTGAGCTAAGAAGGAGGAAAACACATCAAGGCCTAGGGTTTCTACACCTTGGTGAGCCGTTTTCCCCTAGGGTTTGATTGATGAAGCCTTGCCTTAGCAACACTTCATCTTCAAACTCTCTTGTTTTTAGCCCTATCAATTTTTACTCAAGCTAGCTCATTTCATCTTGCCAATGAGCTAAAGGAGGAGAAAGCACTAAGGCCCAGGGTTTCTACACCTTAGTGAGCCTTTCTCCCCTAGGGTTTCATTGTTGAGGCCTTGCCTTAGCAACACCTCAACATTTAACCCTCTTGTCTTTAGCAATATCACTATTGCTGAATGCAAGTGAGCATTGACCTCTGAATTCGAGATGAAGGATCTGGGTATGATGCACTACTTCTTGGGACTAGAAGTATGGCAGAGGACAGATGAGATTTTTCTGAGTTAAGGAAAATATATAGTGGAGATATTGAAGAAGTTTGGTATGATAGACTGCAAATCCATGCCTGCACCGATGATGATGGATTTGAAGAAAATGAACGAGGCTTCTACTGATTCAAGCGAGATTGATCCACATTTATAACGACAACTGATTATATCATTGATGTATCTGGTTAACACCAGACCTGATATATGCTATATGTAGTGAATGTGCTTAGTCAGTTCATGAGTCAGCCGAGACAGATTCACTGGATAGCAGCGAAGCATGAATTGAGATATCTACGAGGCACAATTGGATATGGCCTGAGATATGCCTCCAGTGTAGACATGAGTTTGCAGGGATATGCCGATGCAGATTGGGCAGGGAGCGCAGTGGACCGGAAGAGCACATTCGGTTGTTGTTTTACCTTGGGGTCTGCCATGGTTTCCTGGTGCAGCACGAAACAGAGCTCTATGGCTTTGAGTACCGCAGAAGCAGAGTATATAGCGTTGAGTGTGGCAGTCCGTGAAGCAGTGTGGCTTCGCAAGCTCCCGACAGATTTATTTGATCATGAGACATATTCTACCATTATTCATTGTGATAACCAGAGTTGTGTGAAGCTCTCTGAGAATCTTGTGTTTCACGATAAATCGAAACACATTGAGATAAAATATCATTATATCAGAGACATGGTGCAGAGGAAAGCAGTACACGTGCAATACCTTCCTACACATGAGAAGATTGCAGATATCTTCACCAAACCGCTTACCAGGATGAAGTTCGAGTACTTCCGTAAGAGACTTGGCCTAGTGGAGAATGCCTCCCTAGTTGAGAGGGAGTGTTGATGATTGCAGCGTCGTGAGACATCCTCCAGGATATGTTCTCCTCTGTGACTGAGTTGAGTTGACCTGAGAGGGAGCCCAGTGTTGGGCATACCCACGTGATGGGGCATCGTTCTCCTCTGTGTGAGAGTTGAGTCGTCCCCCAGTGGTTGGGTGTGCCCATGTGATGGGTGTATTGTTTTCCTCTGGGTGAGAGTTGAGACGATGTGGTACTCCAGATGATTCTGTTGAGTATGACGTCCTTGTGGCTGAGCATAGGTGGACGTGTCCTTAGTGGCTGAGCACTAGTGGACATGTGGATCCCTTGCTATATTGTCTAAGTGTAAGATTTGCTTGTAACCCTAATTGTGATGTAAAGGGTACAAGTCGGCTCCACCATATGTGTAAGATAATTAATGTTTATTGTAATAATAATTATAATTCTGAGTTATTGAGGTCGGCCCTGTTGTGCCAACAGACACACCTATTGGTGTGTTTGGTCTAGTATAAATAGAGGTGATTTCCCCATTGAGGAAACACACTCACACTTGTCACTTGTCATTTGGAAGTTTCAGCAAGTACATTTTAGGGCTGAAGTGCGCACCTCTCTTGGGTGCAAGTTTCAAGGTTGTAGAGCACCCTCTTGTGTGCATTAGGGTTTTATGGTTGGGGGATCTTCTCTTGAGAATATAACAAAGGATTGCTGAGTTTTCTTCCCTTGAGTAGAAGGGTTTCCCATGATATTTCTTGTGTTCTTGTGCATGGTACTTCTTCTTGTGATCTTGGTTGTTGCAACACTTGTGAATGGTGTAGTTGCATTTGTTTATGGTTCAAGTAAATGCTAAAATGAAATAAACCTCATGCTTGAGCCTAGCATAGTGAAAATTCAACAGATATCACCGATTTAAAATCGGTCAATTCCTAGAGTCTTCGTGACGTCGGTGGGACTGTAGAGACCATAACTTTTCACAGAGTGCTCATATTGCTACCAGATCAGTGCCTTTGGATAGAGACTTCCCAGAGCTTTCTTTTTGTATATTTTATATGGTGTTTCCAATGGCTATTCAACCTCAAACACTCAAGGAAATTAGACAACAACTTGAAGCATTCCAAGCCCAAATGCATGACAGATTGCATAATAGTATTTGCAATATGCAGGAGTCCTTAGCTAGATTGGAGGAGAGATATCTTATGGCGGACATTAGGGATGAATATAATCAAGAAGTATATGCTTGGTATGATTTTGAGGCTGATTGCGATGATTGGTATATGGATAGTTGTCATTTTTGGGATGACAACCACTTTCATATTTTATTTGATGACTCTACTCCACCTTCTGTAGAGAACATCAATGTAACAAATCAGGAGTCAGTTATGATTACCGGTGTCCATCCTGCATATTCTACAACAATATCATTCCTTCTAGATTCAGTTATGACCCTTTCCCACTATGTGGATGGATCTTCTTATGTGGATCCACATGACAGGTGTCAATCTTTGGAGCATCATTTTTAATTGGTTATTGGGTTCCTATATCTTCCACGTGGAGTTCACATGAGCACTAGGACATGGGACCCCGATTTACAATGGCGGTTGGACTACTTCAACATGGTGGTTCATTTCTTCACGGGACCTTGGTTCTCTAGTCTTCTTCAACACTATGGTCCACACTTATCCATGGGACCCTGGTATATGGTTTTACACCCTCATAACAAGCGTTGAGGACAATGCTTTCATAAGGGGGATGGAATGTTAGGTAGCTAGAGAGGTAGTGGGGGGCTTGGAGGGCCCATAGTGATAATAGTGGAGGCCATTCAATGTAAAGTGGACTAGGTCCACTATAGTATTAAATAAGGCCCACTATGGTAGTTAGATTTAATAAATGTACGAGGACTTCTTAGAAGGTTCCACTTCTAGAAGATTCCTCCTCTAGAATGTTATTAGGTGGTTGGTAGCACTATATAAGGGGGTTCAAGTAGTGCAATGAGATATGAAGAGAAATATTGTATTTGGAGCGGTAGCTCAATAGGAGGAAGCCCCCTCGAAGAGGCAAGTGAACAACAGAGGATCCCTTTCATAATAGGATTCATTGTCTGGTGTTGCCCTACCTCAAGGGTTTTTATTATAATAAAGGAGATTTTGAATATTGTTCTTCTATATCTATTGTGGTGATTTTGTATTCAGTCTTTGGTTCTTAACAATTACCCTTAGTTGATGGGTTTCCCTCTCCATGTATGCTCCACGGGTCAACAAATGTGTAGATCATGTATACAAGACCCTCATAAAGGTTAGTGCTCCATGAAAATCAACATGCAAGCCTCCAACATATGGGATGATGACGCCAAAAATGTGATTGTCCATGAACAAATATGCATAAAAAAACAACATATTGCCTCCGAAGCCAACGTCCTCCAAACATAGCCTTCTTGGGCAAGGTCTCCAAACTAGACGTTCTTGCTACATGAGGGGGTAACAACCCCTCAAGAGGATCACCATCATCAAAAGTGACTGGCTCTATATTGGTTCATTAGGATCCAAGTGGGCAAGTGCTCTTAAATTCATTGCGGCATAAATTACGTGTTCAAAAACAATTTCCTCCTTGAACCCTTCCCCCAAGTCTTGGTCTTCTAATGACATTTTCATAGCGGTATTTTCTTTCTTTAGTTGACTTTATTGTTACTGTAGCATTATGTGCAGAAATGGCAGCTTCACTTCCATTGGATGGAGTACTAACAGTAGCAGATGGAGTTGGAGGGAAGCAACACCAACATGGACATTCATCCCTTCCCTTTGGCCTTTAGCAACAATCCTTGACGATTGGGCCATGATTTCTTTGGTATGAATGAAGAAGAATGCTTCTGTTGGAGAATGACACACTCCAGGAATAAATTGCAGACTTTAGATGCACCAATCCGACGCAAATCTAGCAAAAGACGGTTTTCTCCTTACCCGCATATTCTTTGAGAGAAAACAACAATGAAATAATGAAGAGAGGAAGAGGCCAAATGTGTTTTTAAGCACTAGAATCCATTTTTTTCACCACACATGTTCGGCATGTCATGACACAAAATGGCCATGTGTCAAACACGCTTTGGCATGTGTCCTTGGATGTGTGGACACATGTGGGACACGCTGTACCCATGTGTCATGCTGCAACGGATATGCATCACAGTATTTCCGACGTGGGTCCCGATGTTGTGAAGCACATCCTTCAGAATGGGCAACAGACACGTGGGCACGACATGTCCCATGTGTCTACATGCTTGACATGTGTCCTCCGACCCTAGCTGGATGTGTCCGGTGCCTTAGATATTGACTTATTTGAGTATCTTTTGTTATAGGCTGATAGTTAGATAACACTGATAACCTCTAACTAATTCGAATAATTAATTACTCTTAATTATATTATTATTTAACAATTATTTTTGATTAACTATCCTCTTAGTTTATTATTTGACCTTTTATATATTAATTAATAATAACAAAATAACTCTCTTTTTCAATTATATTTCAATTCTGCATCAACGGATATGCATCACAGTATTTCTGATGTGGGTCCCAATGATGTGAAGCACATCCTTCAGAATGGGCAACAGACACGTGGGCACGACATGTCCCATGTGTCCTCCGACCCTAGCTGGATGTGTCCGGTGCCTTAGATATTGACTTATTTGAGTATCTTTTGTTATAGGCTGATAGTTGGACAACACTGATAACCTCTAACTAATTCGAATAATTAATTACTCTTAATTATATTATTATTTACCAATTATTATTGATTAACTATCCTCTTAGTTTATTATTTGACCTTTTATACATTAGTTAATATTAACAAAATAACTCTCTTTTTCAATTATATTTCAATTCCTAGCCTCTAACTAATTTCAATTAATTAATTATTATTAACTATATTACTATTCAATAATAATAATTATTTATCATTAACTATATTATTATTTAATAATTATTATTAGATAACTATTTTATTATCTAATAATTATTATTGATTAACTATTCTCTTAGCTTTAAAATTTAGCCTTTTACTATATACTTTTACCTTATTAATAATAACAAGATAACTCCCTTTTTTCACAATGGCTAATTTATAACAGCTATGTCTATTCTTTGCCCTAACGGTCATATTATCTTCACCTTTATATACCCCCTACACCAGCACTCTTTTCATTCTCATTGCTTCAACAGTCCCTGATGATGGGTGGAGTGTCCACTCGCAAGGTTGGATGCTTCAAAAACTCCATACAGAGTTTATTTCCAGAATTACAAACAGCATTATGAGGAATTGTGAAAATCTGCATACTGATAATTGAATTCAAAAGATTATGAAGATGCTGCATTTGATTCTTTGCTTTATGTATCTGTGTTCTTATATTATCTGTTAATGTGTTTTTCAGGTCTTGGCTCCTCGTAATGGATACCTTCCTCTTCTTACTCCTGTCATAAAACCTCATTTTCAGAGTTCCTTGCCTCCTGGAACTGATACAGTATGGTTTGACTACAAAGGGTTACCTTTGAAATGGTATAAGATCTTTGCAAAGCTCTCTATTTCCTTTGTTTGAACTTTGGTATTGTCTTTTTTTGTATGTTTGTGTTGTAGTCTTAAAAAATGATGTGACCATTTTTTTCCTATTAAACCATCTCTTATTCTAAATACCAAACATTTAGTTTTACAACCAGTGTTGTTATCATGAATTTAAGATAATCAACTGTGTAGACATTATGAGGAAGTTTAAACTTCCAAGATTTGAAACTAGGCTTTGTTGGACCCATTGCAATTTTAAATTTGACTATCATATTTGGTGAGGTTGGATTGTGAATTTTTTCTTTTTCAACTTGGAAATGGGCAAGTCAGTTCCTGATGAGTAGGTCCTTTTATTCTTCCATCAAAAACTCTATAGATTAAAATTTCTTTTAGTGAATTTCTTAGTCGACAGTGTTACCTTAGCTGTCTTTGATCCTAATATTTTAATTGTTATATTCATACAACTGATATTTCATTCGTTGGCATAATAAGAAGATCCTAAGAGGGATTATGTGCAACATTGAACTTCTAAAATGAGTAAAAGAAATGATATGTGAACGTTGGGACAAGATGAGTCTCCATAACAAAATTTATAAATAATGTGGGGTAAATATCCTGTTATAAGCTTTTATGCACTGTATGGTTACTAATTGTATCAATCCTGGACATCTTATCATTTGCTTATTGGTTATTATTTCTTTGTATATTTGTGTCAAAGCTTTATAAACCTGAATGCCTATACTTTGCCTGTTGTTTGTAGGTACATTCCGACTGGAGTCTTGTTTGATCTTCTTTGTGCAGAGCCGGAAAGGCCGTGGAATATAGTAGTAAGAGGCTCGTGGCATCTTTGAAATTAGTATTGAAAGAAAAATATGAGTTTCTGGGAATTGTAGCCTTTCTGTTCTAGTGCCAATTTAACATGTTTTCCTAGGCTTTGTGATGTTTGTTTCATTCCAAAGTTCAAGCAGAAACTTTAGCAGCTATATTAACCATCTTCTGTACATTTGTCTCCAAATGTATCAACTTCTATAAAATTTATTGTTCAACAAAGTTATATGGGCCAGTGCTTGGCCTGAAGCAAAAATATGCCTTGAGAGTGATTTCTTACAAGATATTAGACAATGCTCAACAAATCTATAGAGGGACCAGATGTTAGGTAATGTAGAAGCCTTGGATGAAGACCTTGTGTTAGCTTTATGCCAGTGTTTGGTATGGGTATCTCTGACAGTATCAAGTTGCTGGCTAGTGTATAGAAGCAATTGTAGTTGAAGGCAATGGCATCGTATAAAGGACCTCAGGACTTTTCTTGGGACATTGCCTACTTAGTTATGGATAGGAATATGGATCACAAACTTAATGAATTCCTCCCTTCATTGTCCTGTTTAGTTTTCAGTGTTTTACTCATCCAGTACTCGTCAAATTTTGAAGTGGACATGGAATTTAGACCATCATCTAGCATGATAGTAATGGGTGACAAGACTTCCTTGAAGGTCTAACCATTAAAAATGCAACAACTCTCAACTCTTCTTCTCTTGTAACATAAAATCATTGCTGGAAAATGATTTTATATTACTCGTTCATATTATTTAGAAAGCTGGCCTGGGTTGGCCTGCCCATTTTCACAAGCTTCACATGCAGCGTCAAAAGTCAGATGACTCGAACTGAACAATGAGTTGGCAAGCTAAAGTATAAGTGTCAACTTGCCACTCTGCAAAACTTCACATACAAAAGGCTTTAGAGACAATGTCATTCCATGAGAAATCCATCATTTAGACATAGACATTTGCTTGTGTAAATATGCAAATTTAACTCTAAATTTATGCCTCTATTTGGCACCTTAAGACAATGAGAAAGAGCCAGAAAAAAGGCTAAAAAAAATTGAATTAATTTTTTTTTCGAGAGGGTATTGCACGGCTGAGTTGTATGGTGCATTTGAAGGGTGAAATTTAAGAAACTCCTGACCTGTGATGAGTATTACCTAAACCTGACAAGTCATTGACAGTTTTGACCAAGTGAGCCAACTTTGACACTATTTTCAGTGATTATAAAGGAAGCTTGGTGAGACAAGGCTACTCAGCATTATTTGTCAGTTTTCTTGGAGTCATTTGACTATGGTAGCATTATGTTCAAAATAGAACTTATGTATAAACTTGAATAGGCTTACAGTTTCACTGTCAACTTATCTCTTGACTTAGGGTCCCTGGAGATAGTGTAAGGAGAAAATACTAGTCAGACTGCATGCTTGAGGTCAACGTATCCTTTATACAAACTTGCTGAATTCCTCCCTGAGATTTTTGTTCTTCCATGATACTCTTCAAAGTTCAAACTGAGAATCATTGCTATATTCTTTTACTCTGTCTTTGTTTGAATGTGGCTTGCTATTCCATCGATGCCTAGGTCCACCATTTTTCTTGGCTTCCTAATATTTCATTCTGAGCTGCTTTGAATCCCTATAATTGATTCTTATTTTAGAGTGCTCTTGAGCAAAGCCACATGGCTTCATGTTGGGATAATGTCAATGCACAAATATATGTATATATGTGTGTTGATTATTTAATGTTAGTGTTGAATGTTGACATGTGACCAAATGGAATATGTAATAAAGAAAGGTTAGGTGGTTAAACCACTGTAGTCTCCTAGGGGTTCTATAAATATGTGCTATATAATGGTCGTGTAGTCTAAGACTCTAAACGTTCGATTTTTTGGAGTTTTTACGGGCATATTTTCCGATCAACTTTTACTGAAATCCGGCCAAAAATTGTTGGAACTCCAGATTTGATTAATTGAGTCTGTATAATTCGAGTGCCCTGAGGGTTTTTCAAGGTGCTGAATCCATTTATGCATTCAAAAGTGCAATTTAAACAACAAAAAATGGTGATTTCATGAAGATCTGTTTCGCTGGATTCCGATGAAAAAGTTCAAAAAGTTGAATGTTTAGACAACGCCTATAATGGTATGTGAGAAGAGAGAGTGGTATGTGTATGTACAAGAAGCCTTCCTTGGGCTCCCTATCACGTGTTCATTGCAACATTAATATCAACATATATTGTTGCTTCCATCTCTCATGTAATCATTATGATGTATTTTCATGCATAGATAAAAAAACATGGTATCAAAGTGGGTTCATGGATGAGGGGTGTAAAAATACCAAGCCTAGATGACTGGGGTCCTTATGATCTCAATTAACCAAGTAAATTGACAAATTTAATTAATGCTGAAATTAAATTTTAGACCATAGCATCAATCACACAATCGCTGGAAATTAAATAGCGAAAGCATATAATCAATTTCACACATACACAGGTAATTACTCTTTCAAAATCAGCTTTTCATTCCTTTGAAAAACTTACAGGGAAAACTTCACAACCTGCCAAAAAAAAAGCACTGCATGGTTACCAAAATCAACCAGGACTGAGTGGAACGCCTGCCTAAGAAGTACAGCCCACTGTATATCTGTTTGGACTGGCTGTACAGATTGTATGGCCTATGTCCGTATGACTGTACGGGCATCCATATGACTGTATCATACGACTGTACGGACTTTTGTACTCCTGCACGAAACTTTTTTGTATGCTGTATGGAACTGTATGACCTGTACACTGCTCTAAAAATGCCTCTTTCCTGCTGGCTTCCCTCTCTCTCTCTCTCTCAGTCGCTCGAACTGCTCAACTGTTCACGTGTGTATGAACTCTCTATCTTGACCTATCTTTATACTTTTAGTTGAGAACAAAACCCTATTTCTGAGATTACCCTAGTCTAAGTCATGCATGCATGAAATACACTATTTAGATTCAACTGCTTAAAATAAGACATTCACTTTTTTAACTAAAGTGAATTACAAAATAGAATTTACCTTTCGAAAATAAAATTATTTTCCGTAAATATCTCAAACTACTTCTTGTATGTTCACATTGAACCTGTGTGGAAGTTCCTGTCCGAGCTATAATTCTCAACACTACCTCTTAGTGAGAAAATAATTTTGCGCGAATCCAAGTTTGTCACTAAATGCCTCAAACTTCCCTGTTGCCAAGGGTTTGTTCAGAATATCAACTACTTGTTGATTCGTTGGAATATACTAGAGCTTCATTGCTCCCATTTGAATCCTGTCTTGTATGAAGTGATCTTTTCTCTCTGTTGACCGCCCATTTGACAACGGTGGTCAACTCATGTGCCATGAAGTTTATATATGTTGAAGACAGTTATGGTTCTACTTGGGTATCTGATACCCCAGCACTTAAAATTTTGTAAACGAAATTTCCGCACCCCTGCGTGGGTTAATAATGTAATAAGTCTGCATGGCTCATAGTTAGGTCAGGTACCTTGGGTGATCCATTAGGGAAGTTCCTTTCATCGGGGTTTTTTTATCCTCAGGTTGTCGACCAGACAAGCTCCTGGCCGACTTCCCTTGAGTTTTTCCCTCCATTGACTTCCTCCAAAGTGGTNTTTGTAAGTAATAAAACCTTGGGGCTTGTGGGTAGTGTTGACCGCCCATTTGACAACGGTGGTCAACTCATGTGCCATGAAGTTTATATATGTTGAAGACAGTTATGGTTCTACTTGGGTATCTGGTACCCCGGCATTTAAATTTTTGTAAACGGAATTTCCGCACCCCTGCGTGGGTTGATAATGTAATAAGTCTGCATGGATCATAGTTAGGTCAGGTACCTTGGGTGATCCATCAGGGGAGTTCATTTCATCTGGGGATTTTTTTCCTCAGGTTGTTGACCAGACAAGCTCCTGGCCGACTTCCCTTGAGTTTTTCCTTCCATTGACTTCGTCCAAAGTGGTGGAAGGTGCTCTGATGGTCTCATTCATTGAGTAATCTCTTAGGATTATTGTAAATGACCATGCCAACCAGTGTCTAAAGTTTCGCAGAATTTCGTCGAGTCTAGAATAGTTTTTTTTAATTAATTAATTTTTTAAAAAATTAATTAATTAATTATTTTTTGAGCTAAATGTTGTAAAAACTTCGTCTTTGGGACAAAGATAGGGGTATTTGTGCTCAAAATGAATGGAATAGCAGTCCCTACACCCGTGGACCAAGTTTCAGCTCAGTCGAACAAGTTTTGCTATGTCTTAGCCCACTTAGAGTCAGTTAGAGTCAAAACAACAATTTCAATTGCTAAAATTGACATTAGTAAAATGTCAAAAATCTTTGTAATTGTGAGTTAATGAGTGAGTGTATGGTGGAAAGTGGCAAGTTAGACCCTCCTAACCTACCCAAACCCATCCCAACCTTTTCCGAACTTAATTCAACCTCTTAACTCACTTTTTCAACTTTCTAATTTTTGCCCTAAGGGGAAAAACGACCCACCAACTAACTAACTCCTTGAATCTAGCCTAGAAACTTGGAGTGCGGCCTCCACACATGTGGTGTGCCCCCCTAGACATACCAAAACCCTAACCCATACCAAAAACCTAACTCTAAACCTATTCTAACCTCTTACCTACCTTTTACACTAAAAAAATATGGCCTCCTAGGGCAAGTGACGTTTTTCCTTGGTGGAGGTTGTTGTGACTTATTTGGGGTCCCCTCTCATGAGTTATGACTTCCTTTGACCCCCACATCACCTCCTAGGATGGTTCCACTCATTTTTTTTCATTAATTTTCCTCCATTTCTTCATTTTCACACATTTTTTGGGCCCTCCAGGAGGAGTTACGCCCCCCCTCTTCTAGAAACTCCACAAAAGATTTTTTAAAAAATTATTTGGACCTCTCACCTTCCTTGGCATCAATCCCAAGGCCTCCCACACCTCTTTTCTTGATCCCAACACCTCCTACTTTTTTCTACACCATAAATCTAGCTTTCAAACCCTAGATGGTGTGCCCACTCATTGAGATTTGCTCATTTGATGTGGATTTGACACTTGGAGTTCATCCAAGTGCCTTAACTTTGCCTATTGAGGTATAAAGAGAACCCTTCCTCACCTCTTTTACTCACCATTCTTTGAGCTATTGTTATGCTACTGGATTCTTGCCATCTTTCTTGCTCTTGCCATCTTCCACTCATTCATTTTCTCTTAGAATGCTTGGAGCAACTAGCTGCCCAAGGTTCTACCATTTTGGATGAATAAAGAAAGCTTTGGAGGACATTTTGGATCATTGAGATTAGTCTTGTGATCAAGATCATATGAGGTGATATT
>SNQJ01S0036005.1:219030-244523 GCA_010110895.2 Picea sitchensis | reverse complement strand
TATACATTACTAAAAATATGAATATAATAATAATGTAATGCATTAAATATATTAATACAATAAATGCGATATTAAAGTTTTAATACACAAATAAAATAATATATTAATAATGCATTAATAAAGTAGTCATATATTGAACTAAATGTAAAATATTAAATCATTAATAAAACATATTAAACTATTAATATATATTAAATTTTTATTAATGTATTAATGATGAATTAATTAATATTGTTAAAGATTTAATATATTGTTAAGGTATTAATATTAATATTTTTAAAGTGTATCAACCACTTTATAAAAGTGGTTGGTTGTTGATATTTACTCACATGGATAATAGATGAATAATAAATCATTAATGAATTAATACATAAAATATTGTATCAATGTATAAATTAAACTAATAATGTATAAAATATTCATATATTGATTAATTCAAAGTTAATTAATTTAATAATTAATTAAAAGTTTAATATAATATCTAAAATAAAGTATTAATGCATTAATATATATTGTAATATACAAATGTAAAATTAGTAATGTATTAATTAATTAATGTTATTAATAAAATACATTAATAAAACTCTAATACATTTAAAAATACATTAAAATAATAATAAGTTAATAAAGTATTTATATTCCATTAAAACAATACATTAATAGAATATTAATAGAGTACTCACACATTAATAAAGCAATGACACATTAATAATGTAATACTACATTACGCCCGCAGGGGTGTAGACCGATTGGCAAGTGCTGTGTAAATGGAAGGAACTATGTAAAATGAGGTCTCAAGGTCGATTCTCACCCCGATTTACTCGGAGGGCGTGCTTATAAGGCAGTCGGGGTTACGGGCTGTGCGTTTCTCCCTAGGGTAGGGTTTAGAAGTTTTCCCCAAATTTAGAAAAGTGAAGATGGGAGCTACAATAATATATATTAAAAATATATAAAAATATATTTTATATTATAATGATACTTTTGATTACAATGTATAGAGATATTGATACATTGAATCTTATTTTAATAAAATTGAAAGTCAATGGAGGACAATGTTTCTTCTATTGCAACAACTACAATATTGAAATTACTAATTTAATTTGTGCTAATAATTATATGAATATATTTAGCACAATACTAAAACTTTAATATCTATAAATATTCCATTGAAAAATGAGAAACAAAATTGAAAATACATATATACAATTTTAACATCTTTTCAAAATTAAACTTTACATATATAAACTTCAAACATCTTTATAAATTTGAAGCATTATTCAAAATTTTACTACTCTTCTAATATGAAAATATAATAAAAGTCAATGATATGCTTGGTTGATATCAACTACAAAGTGGAGAAAATGCTTGCCATGGATAGGTTGATTTATTTGACTTTCATGTTTAGTTTAGGCTTGAAGGGAAACATACATGCATTAAAAAATTTTCATATCCACAACCATAAAGTGAGTATTATTAAGTTTTTTTTACTTAACTAATTTTTGAAATAATATTTACTTGTAGTTTAGTCTTAGATTTATAGTGATATTTTCAATAAATATAATGAAAATATTTGTAATAAATTATGTATTTGTAATAATGGAATAAAAATATTTACTTTTTAATTTAATATAATTCTAATTTAAAGCTCTTTTTTTAGGAAATACATTATTAAAATATTAATATATTATTAATTATTTATAAATTAATAAAATATTAATATATTGTAATAATGCATTTATAAATTATTATAATGTATTAATACATTATTAGTCTATGCCAAAGGCACACATACTATAGCAATGAGTTTTGAGCTGACCCACTATTAGTTCTATATTCGACTAAAATTTTTTACTCATTTGCAATTTTAAACTTAGGAAAACTTCAATAATTATTTTATTAGGATTAAAATAAATAAATAAAATTTATTTTTCTAACATGTTATTGGCTTTAAACTTGAAAGTGTTATTGGAGTGGTGGCAGCGAACATTAATGATGATTTTTTATTTGATTTATATCAGATTTGAATGCCTCGCTCGGAAACTTCAATAATTATTTTATTAGGATTAAAACAAATAAATAAAATTTATTTTTCTAACATGTTATTGGATAAACTTGAAAGCGTTATTGGAGCGGTGGCGGTGCTCATTAATAATGATTTTTTATTTGATTTATATCAGATTTGATCACCTTGCTCAAAAACCTTGGTTGATTATTAATTAATAAGAAACAATGTATTCATTAGCATCTTGTCAGCCTTGCCAATTGTCTCACTGCCTCTATCATGTTCAGGAAGCTCACTCCCTTCTTCAACAATGCCTTGTTCAAGAAGATCACTGCCTTCTTGATTGGCACTGCACCATCGCCATCACCTTCTTCCAAATCACCGCACCACCTTCAACTGCAATACAACTTTTTAGGCTCATATTTGGTTCCTACACTGCCCACCTTAGATGTGCAATGTCTCTGTCATATTATATATTATATATATGTGTGTGTCTATCTCTACACAAGATCCTCGCAGCAACAGGGAGACCTGCAGAATGATCCATAGTAGCAAGGAGACCCGCGGAATGATCCATCTAGTAGGGACACGAGCCTATTCAATCCAATTGGCGAGGAAGACAGTACCCAATACCAAATAAGATGGTTGCAGGTGTGTGATTTTACTTCCTTGAACCTTATATAGCTAGAGGTAGAACTTCTTTGATGTGGTTACTATTAATACTCATATCAATTATTTCTTTAAAGCAGCATAGGTGGTAGGAAATATGATTTCGGTATATTAAATCAATAACTTATATATAGTAGTGATGTGGGATCTATATCATCATGAAATACAATTGCTAATATTTGTCCTTATAATGGCATGTTAAATTTTTCTCTTATTTATATAATACACTGTCTCTGTCGTATATTCAATGCAATGTGATGGTTGCAGGAAAAATGTATGAGGAAAAATGTTAGTTTTTTCCATGGAGATATATGTCATATTAGCTTTTTAAATATAAATAAAAATTATTTTGTGGAGATAAATGAAGGTGAAACTTTTTGGCGAGTATATCAACTCGCAACAATGCCAAACAATGAATCAAGGATTCCAACACAAATGAAAAGCAATAACATAGCGACACAAACCACAGAACTAACTAGGCTCAGATGGCCGGGAAGGTCATCCCTTCCCCAAAACAAAATGGATATCATTTATTTAAAAATTGTAAGATGGCTTGCCTACAAGCGTACCTGCAAAGGAAATGTCATGTCAAACCCCATTGAAGCAATAATGCATGCTTGTTAGAGTTTACACACACCAATCACCTTCCACTCTTCAACATACATTAATGCAAAATTGACTCGAGTCGCAATTACTTATAAGTAGCACATGAAATTTTTAATAATTGAAAACGCTAGGAATCGAATCTACCCAATGAAGGTTGGTTCGAGAGGCCCTCACACTACAATTTAAGGAGATTTTTCGAGCAGAACCTTCTCTCTCCAAGAAAACCATGCCTCTAGATGGTAAGGATATTGTTGTAAAGATAATCGGTGGCTTCCAGAATAGAACAAGCACCTTGTTTATTTCAACTGATGGGCTCGTGCATAGGTCACACCAGGGAACATCATTTCTATCGACAAGTCCGCTTAGTTCCGACATTCGTTCCGCTTTAAACGAGTCGATCCACTTTCTTTCCCATAGGTTGATGGGTAGATAGAAACTACTTTCTTAAAATAAATGATGAACAATAGAGAGGGAGATGACCTCCCTGGCTGTGCTGCTTATAGGGCGATGACCAACCAAAGCGTTGGTTTCAAATTGCTCCTCTGTTATTGGACATGGATTGTCCCAACCATTAAGATAGGTTTCAAAGGTATATGTTTAATATTTTTTATGTTTGTAATAGCTTGTTTTTGCATTCTCTTATTCTGTGATTTCCATTATTGTATGTAAATATTGAGAGAATTTGGGATGAAGACTCTTATTTTGTAATCACCCATTACTAAATAATAAACTAATTGTAAGATTTGTCATAAAACTCATTATTGATAAAATAAAATAATAGAATATGATATTTATTTATTTCTTATAAAAAAATCTAATTTGTATAGTGATTTGTCTAACGGCCCCAGTTAATAAATCTAACGGGCATAAATTATATATAGTTAACCCCATAGTAAAAAATTAAAAAAATAGAAGAGTAATTAAGATTTATTTATATTAGTATAATAATATTGATTTTCACTAATCTTTATAAAAAATTATATAATTTCATTAATAAAAATAAAATACTTCAATATTTTATATAATAACCTTTTATCAACAAAAAATAGTTATACCATGTAACTATTACACTTATACATATTTTTACAATAGTGTAACTTTATATATATACTTAATTATCATCAATCAATCTATATTTGACCAATAACAATGAAAGTTGTAACTTTATATATATACTTAACCATCATCATCAATCAATCTAGATTTGACCAATAACAATAACAATGAAAGACGAGACATCACATTACTTGAATTTTCACTCTTAAGTATTTCGATACAATTTTTTTTATTAAAATATATAAAAATTATAATTAAACTTTAATAATTTATATTTCTATTAGTTGTCACATTATTCCACGTGATGCTAATTTCATGAATTTACATGATGATCGTTGTCACATTATTCCACGTGGTGCTAATTTCATGAATTTACATGATGATCGTTGTCACATAAAATCCAAGTGGTGCTAATTTCATGAATTTTTACAATACTGTGCTAAGGGCCGAATGTTGATAATTTCATGAATTTTTACAATACTGTGCTAAGGGCCGAATGTTGACATAGGAAAATAATAAATGATTGAATACCATAATCCCACAACATTACATTTCATCTTTAATGCAAGTCACCCAGGAATCTACGGTTACCACGGTACCCATTCACCACTCGAACTTATGGATACATAAATTTAATTCCTTCCAATAATGCATTGTAGAGGTGGGGAAGATATGTCCATCCCTTTAGGGAAGAGATATGTAACCATTAAATGTATATGAAATTCGAAAATTACTTTTCCAATTTAACCCTAAAATCTTTTATACTATTTTAAGTTTTTAGATTCATGGCTTTTTGACCTGAGGCAATGTTGTATGTGTATACATAAATCATAGTACAATAACACATCTACAATAGTTAACCTATGTAGTTGTGACTGCATCAGTATTAAGCAAGCATATGGTTCTCATATGCCAGCAATAAAGAGCTGCAAAGCAGAATGCACAACTTATATGTAAAGAATAAATATATTAATTTAGATGCGGATACTATGTAATGCTTTAGATCTAAATCCAAATGATACAAATATCAATTTCAAGCTACGTAGTCAATATCTCTTGAAAAACAATTAATATTTTCATTTTCAAACTTCAAAACTTATCTGACAGGGACTACACTGCCATGCAACTATTGTTATATTATAATACATTACACAAATTAGTACATTAAAATAATGTATTCGCTCATTATAATAATATTTAAATATATTATAATTAATATATTTATACATTATTAATTAATATATTGCTAAAGTATTTATACATTAAAATTTAATAAAATAATGCTTTAATAAAGTAATAATACATTAATAAAGTAATGATACATTAATAAAGTATTAATACATTATAAGAAAGCATTTATAAATTATTATAATGTATAAATACATCATAATTAATATATTTATACATTAATAAATAATAAGTTGTTATAGTATTAATACATGTATTAAATTAATACACCAATAAATAATATATTAATGTCAATTAGGTTTAGTTTGGATGGTTGCTAGGAATGATTGTTATCCTCCTCACCCGGGTTCAATTCCCATAAATGGCATGATGAACTCATAATGAGTATTATTGTAATGGATTGGAGCCTATATGTATTGGAAAGTTTCCTTTGATTCAAAATTCAATAGCAAGAAACTGTTATGTTATTTCCCTTTGGAAAAATACCAAGGTTGTTATGTTATTTCCCTTTGGAAAAATACCAAGGTTGACCATGATTATGACTATGGTTGACTATTAGAGTGGTTGACTATGGTTGAATTTAATCATAGAAGACCACAACTATAGGTGGCATGTGTGTATTGAAAATGTTCGTCACAATGTGATGTTGGGAGATATTTCGTCGCATTGCAACAATTGGAAATGTTTATGAAAATGGGAAAATCTATGTTCATGTGATATTGAGAGATTTTTATCATAATGCAACGTTGGAAAATGTGTGTGACATTGTGATGTTGGAAAATGTTCATGACAGTCCCACATTGGGAAATGTTTGTGACATTGTGACATTGAGAAATGTTCATCACAGTGTGACATTGCGAAATGCTAGTCACATTATGATGTTGGGAAATGTTCATCAGAAATGTGGTTGACGTTGGGAAATGTTCATTAGAAATGTGGTTGACGTTGGGAAATGTTCTTCACATTGCGATGTCGGGAAATGTTCGATGTTGGGAAACATTGCACGGTAGTATCTAGTCATTGCAATCATGCTTCAACTTTAAATGAATTTATAAATATATAACAAATATCAGCATATTATTTAAAATTTTAAATATTTCTTGGGAGAAAGATTGCAAAGAGTGGAGTGTAAGAATTTGAGATTGAAATGCATGTCTCCTCTTTTCGCTAGACCAATTAACATGGTTCTTATGACTAATCCAATTTAGATTGTTTATCTTTTCTCATGCTTATGCAATCAAGATACAAAATGCTTGATTGCAGTTAAAGTCCATAAAAAAGGCTTGATTGTAGTTCAACGCCATAAGAAAATCTTGATTGTAGTTCAAGGCCATAAATATCAAACATTAGAGCCACAAAATTCTAATGCCTCCACAAAATCGTCCCATAATAGGAGACTGTAAAAGGAATCTCTCTGAACAATAATGATATTTTTGCATTCAATAGAGGACATGTAATTTATGTAGTCGCATAACTAAGAACCTAAACTGGAAAATTTAAGTAGATAGTGAATGCATGCATGCGGGTAGACCATTGAAAGAAGGTTTACAGTTGCCATACCTTCAATGCCTTCAATGGTTGGCAGACATGGATGGAAAACCTAAAACTTGGATATCATAATAAAAGCCAATCAAATCGAGAGATTTTAAAGAAACTGAGGAAGATCTTTACCCCTCATGCTTGATAGTTTGTCGAGTTATACTTCTTCCTAGTCCAATATGTTAGAAACAATAATATTTCTCTCTTGCTTGTGATCAAAATGCATCCTAACCTCGAAATCATATGAATTAGATAACCTCAAAATCATAATAGATTTGATAACCTAGAAATCATAATTGAATGAAACCAATTTCAGAAGGATTAGATAACCTAGAAATCATAATTAAATCAAACCAATTACACAAATTTAACCAAGTGTAGGAGATAACTTAGACCAAGTGCAAGGAGTGCACAGAATGAAGGAGCGACTAAGTGTCGAAGAACCAGGACAGAGAAGTGCAAGGAGTGCGGAAAGAGTTTCTTTCAATGAAATCCTTCAATCTGAGTTTGTCGAGATCCCAGAAATGCAAGGAGGGCATGGGAGATCAAAATCATCAAAGGAATCAAGCTTAGAAGGGATAGCAAAGAGAAATATTTAAAGGAGTGAAGCTCTGAAGATTTCACGAGTTATCGGTCAAGATTCATCCAAGAGGGAGTGGGATCGTTCTAGATCGTTGGATCTAGGAAAAGTGTGTGAGTTTTAAGTCTCTTGGTGCATACAGGAGAGCGGACTGTCGAAGTCCTAAAGTCCCTAAGTGATTAGGGACCGTTCATCATCAAGAGGGACAGGTGGCTCAAGGTCTACAACTCTGGAGTGGAAGCACTTTGGAAGTGTGTAGACGAGGAAGAAGCAAAATCACTGAAGAGACAAAGTAGATCATGACCGTTGGTCGCCAGGAAGTACGTGTCAACCGATAGAAGACTTCTGGTGAAAACACTCAGAAGGTGAGTGTGCAGGACTTGAAACTCTTGAAGCCTGAAGAGCCGAAGTGATTCAAAATTGTCGATCTGAGGGAGACATGCGTCGATAGATCATCGACTTCGAGTGAAAACACTTCGGGAGAAAGTGAGTGTGCAGGAGTCGAACCTCCTGAAGCCCGAGTATCCGAAGTGAATTGTAGTCGTCGATCTGTGGGAGACATGCGTCGATAGATCACAAACTCCAAGTGAAATTATTTTGGGAGAAAGTGAGGGCAGAGAGTTTGAAACTCCTGAAGCTCGAATTGTCGAAGCAAATCATGACCAGTGATTTCAAAGGGACACACATCGATAGATCATGGAAATCTAGGAGAGCGTGCTTGGGAGAGAAGGAAGGAAAGGAGGCAGATCTCAGATGTCGGTCAAGAGGCACCGATCGAGATCACAAGATCAATGGTCACACTTAATTGTGGGGACAAAAAGTGCTCGGAATTTAAAAATATGCACGTTGGCTGCAATCGAAACCACGTTATTGCCAAAGGGACATGTGGCAATTGGTAGTGAATTGCAGGGAGAAAAGAAGTGTGGTCTCAAACCACTCTCGGTCACCCTGCAATCACGTACTTAAGTGAGGACATAGCCCAAGGTCACATGTAGAAAGGGGCTAATGGAAAAGGAGCTAGTGCCTGAGACTTGATATTTCAGAAGCGTGAAGGAAGAGGTTGTGGGTATCATGGGACCTGCACCAAAATTCAAAAGGGATCGTGTTTAATCACAAGTGAGACCATTAAGGTTTTAGAGAGACAATTTGGCTCGAAGAATCGAAGATCCTTGATCGGGAGGTCGCGTATCCTGAGGGAGAGTAGGGCAGATGCATCAAGTGGTATCAGAGATATTGAATTTGTTTGCAAACAACAGACAAAGGAGAAAGGAGATAAATTGATCTCATCAATGGTATCAATAGTTGATTATGTTTATAGACATCAGAAGGGGAGGAAGTGGAATCATGCCACCCAGAAGACGCAGAGAGAATACATAAATGAAAGAAGAAATGAGGTGACTCAGAATGATACTGGATGCCATCGAAACAACGTAGATGAGAGCACTAGAAACTGGAGATATCAGTGAAGTTGAAAGCGAAGAGATAGAGGTCGAAGAAAATGTAGATGAGGATGTTGTAGAAGACCGCTTATTGAAAGTTGTTTCAAGAATAAGAGCCAGAGAAAAAATAGAGGTACCAATGTATGAAGGCAATTTAGAAGTTAAAGAATTGTTGGATTGGGTACGTGCTATGGACAAGTACTTTGATTATGAAGATATTGAAGAAGAGAATATGGTGAAGCATGCAGTGAAAAGACTGAAGGGTCATGCAACACTATGGTGGGATGAACTGCAAGCCAATCGCAGATGCAAAGGAAAGAAGAAAATTAAAAGATGGGATAGGATGGTAGCTAAGTTAAAAGAAAAATTTATCCCAAAGGAATATCAAATCAATCTGTTTAGGATATTGCAGAACCTAAGACATAAAATCTTATCAGTGAAGGAGTACACTGAGGAATTTTACAGACTGAACATCAGGGTTGGGCAGAAAGAGAATGATGATGAAAAAAAGGTCAGGTATATCAATGGACTGAGATATGAAATACAAGAGGAGATCAACATGATGTCTTTTAGTAAAGTCGAGGATGCTTATCAAGCATCCTTGAAAGCCGAAGAGAAATTGGCCAGAAAACAAAACCAATGAAACAGAGGAGGAAATTCAAGTAGAGGTAAGGGAACCAACAGAGAGAGATACCAGAAACCAAAGCATGAAGCTGGAAAGCAACATAGTCACCCTGAGAAAGGTGGAAGTTCTAAGGAAGGAAAACATGGAGGAAAAAGATCTTTTCCTAGGGGAAGAGGAAGAGCCAGATGAGGTGAAATAAGATGTTATGCCTATGGAAATACAGGGCACATCTCTTGGGAATGCCTAGAGAAGAAGAAATACACTAGAGGAGGAGAAGCACTGAAGCATGTGGAAGTAGAATAAGCAGAAGGATGAAAGAACCTCATGATGAGGAAAGTTCTTCTTAAACCAGAGAAGGAGGTAGAGGAACTAGTTCAACAGACATGTCTATTCAAAACTACTTGCAAAACGAAAGACATAGTTTGCAAGTTGATCATAGATAGTGGGACCACTGACAATCTAGTATCCACAGAAATGGTGGAGAAACTGGAGCTGAAGAAAAATGCACATCCAAACCCATACATTGTATCATGGTTGCAGAAGGGACATCAAGTAATGGTAAGTCAACAATGCCAAGTTGAATTTAAAACATAAGGTTATAGGGATGAAATAGTATGTGATGTAATTCCTATGTATGCATGTCATATTTTATTGGAGAGACCATGGTAGTTTGACAGAAAAGTTATTCATGATGGGAGGAAAAATAATTATACCTTAGATAAAAATGGTAGGACACATATGTTGTTACCAATAGAGGACAAAGAGAAAAAGAGGGAAGCTGGTTCAAGTATACTTCTCATGAGTGGGAGGGAACTCTTGAATGAAGTCAAGAAGGAGTAGGAGATGCAGTTTTCTATAGTGAGGAAGCCAAGAGTTATCCTTACAAATACTTATGTGGAGGATTTACCTGAAGAAATCCAGGAATTGTTAGAAACCTTTGTTGACATAGAGGTGGATGAGTTACCTCACTCATTTCCACCCATTAGGAGTATAAGCCATCATATTGACCTTATTCCAGGAGCTAGTTTACCAAACAAAGCATCTTATCGGTTGACACCTAGAGAGAATGAGGAAGTCAAAAATGAAGTCTAAGAGTTGTTGGATAAAGGTTTAGTCAGGGAAAGCCTAAGCTCATGTGCAATACCAACTGTGTTGAGTCCAAAGAAGGATGGAGGATGGAGGATGGAGAATGTGTACAGATTCTAGAGCCATCAATAAGATCACCATTAGATATAGATTCCCTTTACCTAGGATGGATGATTTGATGGATTGTTTGGGTGGAGCAAGATATTTTTATAAGATAGACTTGAAGAGTGGATATCATCAAATAAGGATGAGAGAGGGAGATGAATGGAAGACAACATTCTAGACAAATGAAGGTTTGTTTGAATGGTTGGTCATGCCATTTCGGTTGACAAATGCCCCAAGCACATTTATGAGATTAATGAATGAAGTATTGAAAGACTTCATAGACAAATTTGTCATAGTATATATAGATGACATACTATTCTTCAATAAGATAGAGGGAGAACACTTAAAACATTTGACATTAGTGATGATAAGGTTGCAACAAGAAAAATTGTTGATAAATCTGAAGAAAATCTCTTTTATGAAGAAATAACTCATATACTTGGGTTTTGTGATCTCTTCAAATGAATTGAAGATGGATCCAGAAAAGGTGAGAGAAATCAAAGAATGGCCATCTCCAAGAAGCATATTTGAGGTGAGAAGTTTTCATGGGTTAGCAAGTTTTTATAGAAAGTTTATCAGAAATTTCAGTGGTATATGTACACCCATGTTGGACACTGTGAAGAAGAAAAAAAAGTGTTTTAATTGGACAGAGGAAGATGAAAAAAGTTTCGAAGTGTTGAAAGAGAAGATCACAGAACAACCAATTTTGGTCTTACCATATTTTGGAAAAACATTTCAAGTGAGATGTGATGCAAGTGGAGTAGCTATTGGACCAGTCTTGAGTCAGGATAATAGGCTAGTTGCTTATTTCAGTGAGAAGTTGAATGACACCAAGAAGAAGTATTCCACATATGACAAAGAATTTTATGCAGTGATTCAAGATTTAAAGAAGTGGAGGCACTATCTAATTCCTAAAGAATTTGTCTTTTACAATGATAATCAAGCTTTGTAGTTTATTACTATGCAAGAACAATTGAATCGGAGACATGCTAAATGGATAAAATTTATGCAAAATTTTACTTTTGTTATTAAACATATTGTTGGAAATGATAACAAAGTTGCAGATGCTTTGAGAAGGAGGAGTTTAATTGTACATGAATTCCAAGTGGAGACCTTAGGGTTTGAACACCTCAAGGGAATGTATGAAGAAGATCCAGATTTTAAGGAGGCTTATGAGGCATGTAAGAATCCTTTGTTGGGAGACAGAAGCCCATGGAAAAAATATTTGATCCGGGATGGATTATTGTTCAAAGGGAGTCAACTATGCATACCAATATTATCAAGGAGAGATAACCTGCTGAAAGAGAAACACAATGGAGGTTTAGCTGGACATTTTGGTCATGATAAGACATTTGCACAGTTGAGAAATTCATACTATTGGCCAAGTATGAGGGAAGAGGTGAAAATTTGTGTGAACAAATGCATAATTTTCCAATATGAAAAAGGAAGACATCATAACCCTAGTTTGTATCAGCCACTACCAATTCCAAAAAGGCCATGGGATGCAATCAATATGGATTTTGTATTGGGATTGCCTAGAACCCAGAAAGGGAGTGATTCCATATTTTTTGTGGTGGACAGATTTTCAAATATGGCACATTTCATACCATGCCAGAAAACAAACGATGCTACACACATATACAATTTTTTTTCCAGAGAAGTGGTGAGACTACATGGATTTCCTAGGAGCATAGTCTCAGATAGAGACACAAAATTTGTAGGACACTTTTGGAGAACTCTATGGAAGAGGCTGGGGACAAAATTTTCCTTTAGTTCAGGATATCACCCTAACATAGATGGACATACTGAATTAGTAAACAAGATTCTGGGAAACTTGTTAAGAAGTTTAGTCACTGAGCAAGGTCGTCAATGGGATCATATTTTGGCACAAGAAAAAATTGCATTTAACAATTCAGTGAACAGGAGCACTGGAAAAAGTCCATTTGAAATTGTGTATGGTATACAACCAAGAGGGAATACAGATTTGAGATATCTCAATCAAGATGAATTCAGAAGTGTTGGTGCAAAATATTTTGCAACAAAAATGCAGAAACTCCATGACAGAGTCAGAGAGAAACTACAGGACAACAACCTAAAATATAAGAACAGAGTTGATAAGAAGAGGAGAGAAGTTCAATTCAAAGTAGGAGATTAAGTTTTAGCTCATTTGAGAAAAGAAAGGTTTCTAAGGGGAACATATAACAAGTTGAATATGAAGAAGATAGGACCATGCAGGATTCTCAAAAAATTTGCAGCCAATGCTTATGAAATTGGGTTGCCAGACAATGTTGGGATATCACCGATATTCAATGTTGCAGACCTGCATCCTTATAGGATAGATGATGCAGGAGAATCAAATGATCAGAAAGAAGTTCAGTGGGAAGAACAAATTCCCACATCCGAGAAACCTCAGATGGAGAGAATCATAGAACAAAGATTTCAAAATAATACCAGGAGGAAGACATAGCCTGAATACTTAGTGAAGTGGAAAGATCATCCAGTGGAAGATTCAAGTTGGGTCACTGAACGTGATATTTTGAAGCATGGAAAAATAGTGTAGGAGCTCATGGATAGAAGCCTATGAATATTTTAGCCAGAGGATTATGATGCAGGGGCACCTCCTTCAAAATCAAAGAAGCAAGCGTGGAGGCAAGGATATGACATCTCAGCATGAAAGAATTTCAAATCAACATTTAACTTAGAAACATAACGAGTTTTTCATATATTTTGGAACCAACGTTTTGAAATATATCTTGTTTCTAAAGTCTTGTACGAATATAAGGAGTTGCAGATAGAGAGTGGATGCCCTTATTTGGTAATAACTCATAGTTATTGTAATAGGAAAAGTAGGTAATGGCTAGAAATTGATAGGATAAGTTGCAGACAAGAAGGAGAAGCGCTAGAGGAGCCACTCCTTAGATAGATTTGTTGTTGTATTGTATTAGAGTAGAGAGCAGAGTAGAAGAGAGTAGAAAAGGTATAGTGAAGAACTGTAATACTAGGTAATTTATTTTATGGATGAATAGAACAAACAAAATTGTTCCAATTCCTTGGACAATGTTCATTTTGATGTGTGATTGAGTGAATGATATATTTTGTATTTGTTTTAGTTCATTTTGTTTATGTATGAATGTCTATGGTTGATCATATGAATTCGTGACGAACTAGATAAGTTTCAATTGTATCTGTTCTAAGAACTCATATGCAAGGAGTGCATCTCATCCACAAGGAGTGCGTCAATAGGGTCTTAAATTGACTCAAAGGAGTTCATAGAGGAACGATGAGAACTTAGACCAAGTGCAATGAGTGCACAAAATCAAGGAGCGACTAAGTGTCGAAGAACCAGGACAAAGAAGTGCAAGGAGTACGAGAAGAGTTTCTTTTGAATAAATCCTTCAATCTGAGTTTGTTGAGATCCCAGAAATGCAAGGAGGGTGTGGGAGATCAAAATACTCAAAGGAATCAAACTCAGAAGGGATAATGAAGAGAAATATTCAAAGGAGTGAAGCTCTGAAGATTTCATGAGTTATCAGTGAAGATCTGTCCAGGAGGGAGCAGGATCATTCCACATCATTGGATCTTGGAAAAGTGCACGAGTTTTAAGTCTCTTGGTGCATACAGGAGAGCGGATTGCCGAAGTGCCAAAGTCCCGAAGTGATTAGGGACTGTTCATCGTCAAGAGGGACAGGTGGCACAAGATCTAGAACTACGAAGCAGAAGAAATTCAGAAGTTCGTAGATGAGGAAGAGGTGAAATCACCAAAGAGCCAAAGAAGATCCTGATTGTTGGTCGCCAGGAGGTACATGTCAATCGATCGGGGACTTCAGGTGAAAATTTTCAGAAGGTGAGTGTGCAGGAGTTGAAATTATCGAAGCTCGAAGAGTTGAATCAATTCACATTCGTCGATCTAAGGGAGACAGGCGTCAACTTCGGGTGAAAACAGTTCGGGAGAAAGTGAGTGTGGAAGAGTCAAACCTCCCAAAGCCTGAATAGCTGAAGTGAATCGTAGTTGTCGATCTATGGGAGACACGCGTCAATATATCACGAACTCCAGGTGAAATTATTCTGGGAGAAATTTGTCACACACCCACTACAACAACTTAGATTTTTCGTCTTTTTCTTCGAGGAACAGAATCCTTGAGACTTCTATGGGGCCTAGCGCAGACCCTCTCTTTCCTTATCCTCCTCCAAATGACCACAAGTTGGCCTTAGCGCAAGCGCCTTTCGCAACTCGCAAGTCAGGAATCAAGACTCTCGACTCCCCTTTCTCCAAACACTGATACCCGAGATGCTATATGGGTATGGCTCCCTCCTCACTAGCGCCTGCTACATGTAATCGTAGGCTAGGCCAACCACTAGCACCACTCGCAACCTCACCAGTTGAGGTGTTGATCTCTTGTGCTCCTCCTTCGCGAATCCCCAAGACACAAGAGGTCAATGTTGCGTGGACTCTGCCAAAGCAATGCGCACACGCCGCTTGTCAACCCCACTATACTCTTCTCATGAGTTGTGTCGCCACCACCCGTCACATGAGACCTCGGCTCTCGGCATTTCGCAGGCTTAGCGATCAAGGTGTAGCTTCTTCATCCTGCGAAACTCCAAGCCACGATAAGCCAACAGTGGGTTGACTCTTTCCCAGTGTGACACATGTCCACCACTGGTTACTCGCTTCCTAGGATAAATACTAGCGCTACTCGCATATCACGACTTCGCGAGTTGGAGTGTTGATCCCTCATGCTCCTCCTTCACAGGTTCCTGGGATATGATAAGTCAAAAATGGGTTGGCTCCTTCCTAGGTGACATGTGTCCATCACCTGTCACCTGTTCCCAGCTTTCTTTGGGTGCTTGTTGTTATGCCACCTGTCAACCACATGGTCCCCACTTAAGGATGGGTCACGTGTTTGCACGAGCCCTCGGTGCTCAACACTTTGCGACTTCTACAATCGAAAAGAAACTTCCTCAAGTTTCGAACCCCCGATAGGCGATAAACACGAAATTTATGATCCAACGGTTCTCCCATGCCTCGGATTCAATGGTCACGATCACGTCGCGATCTCGAAAATCGTGAGTTCATGCAGCCCTACCCTTGACCACTCCAAGTCGCGAGTCATCGAAATTCTATTCTCTTGCCTATACAAAGGCTAAGATCGATGGTCAATAGGGTTCCGTCAGATCCTTGGATTTACGGTCCGGGATCCCATCGCTACATGCGAAGGATGAAAGGGTCGAGGTGTTAACACCTGTGCTCCTTCTCTAGATCCATCCGTCTCAACATATCTAGGGTATTTTCGAAAGGATTCTGACTATTCATCTACCAAATGATAGGGTATTCTCTCTTTCTATAATTGGGCTCTCTATAACTTCTGAGCTTGAATCACGAAACTCAACTTCTCCTTCCTGGAACATTATGAGAGTTAAGAAAACAAGATGATTCTCAGTGGAGTGAATTCATGCCCCAACCTTAATCCTTTGTATAGAAACCGATTATGGCATGTAAGCATACACATGCATCCCTTATTTCCAATCTAACACACCAAGCAATCATTCTACACATAAATTATTATCAGCATATAACATAAGCATGCATTCATGATATTTAGTTTGAAATACAAGGTATAAAACACTTATTATATCTACCAGGCGTGATGCAACTACTGAGAGTGGTGCTTGTTTCCACCCAACCATAGGCTTAGTGACTCTAAATGGATTTACCACTAGCCACCCCCGAGCTAGACCACGATGCTTTGAGGTTCAGTCTCCTACTTCCAGCTCAACAGAAATCAAGGAAGAAGGTTAATATCCTTCTCCTGATGTAGGAAAATAATCCAGGATGAAGGTTACTCTCCTTCTCCTAGTATTCAGAACTCTCTATGTTTACAGGGTTTCTCCAGTCTCTTTCGCAATCCCCGTCACGCACACTGCTCTCCCTCTCTCCACACATTTCCTCTCTTGCCAATTTCTATCTGGAAGTGATGCAGTCTGCCGAGCCTATCGGCCCTCGGGTCGACAGTCCACTATAGGATCGTTCTATATGACCTTGAGCTAGATCGGCTCTTTTGATTCCCACTAGAATATGCAAAATTATCGATCCACAGGTCCTTTTTCGCAACTCGTAATCTCACGAGTTCGTGAGTCATGAATCTCGACTCTTCCTCTATGATCTTGCAATACCCGAGATCACAAAATGGTTATAGCTCTCCCTTTGTCAGCGCCCTCCTTGCGTGACCGTCGGCTAGGCTAAGCACTAGGACCTTTCACCTCTTGCATCTTCGTGACTTCAATGATTCAACCTTTGGCACCTTTCCTTCCGAACCCTCGAGAGGCAAGATTTGACTTTTCTCCTCTCGTTCTCGCTACTCGTGACTTCATGAGTCAAAGGCTCAAACTTTCATTCCCTTATCTCCCGAGTCCCCGAGACACAAGAGGTCAACGGGGTGTTGACTTTTCCAAATATGTGACGTGTATTTTATGGTATACTTTTCAGGCCCACCTCACCATTCTTTCATGTATCTCTTATGTGCAACCTCGACACTTCGTGGATTCGCTTCTCGCAACTTCGAGCACCCAAATTTTGGGCTCTCACCTGACGAACCTCTGAGTTTTCCAGATCCTCTGATCTCTGCCACCTATCCTCTTCTGATGGATGGCTTAGATTACTTTGCAACTCCTCCATGGAGGATTCTAATCGTCAATTTCCTCCTTGACGATTTCTGCGAAATGAACCAAGTGTTCTTTCACAAAACTTGTCCACCCGCAAAACGATATCACTGCGCCTTCTTCCAATACTTCGAGGCACTAAACTTTCTGAGATTTTCTTCGACAACTATGAAGACCCTATCCTTCCTGATTTTTCTCCAATTCTGAGTCTTAAAGAAGACTCCTATATGCACTCCTTGTGGAAAATCCTTCAATTACTTTAAAGAATTGAAGTCCTTCGACTCTGCGCACTCCCTGCAGCAGTAGTCCTTCAACACTTTCTCAGGTTCGCAAACTCTGAGACTTTACTCGGCCTATGCACACACTTTGCACGACTCCTGTGCCTAACTGCACTTCTAAGGAAATGAGAACAAAATCTATCCTATCTGAGCTTTCAGAGATAAAACTCTAAAATCTTGTCAACGCACTCCTTGCAGACAATTCAACTACACTCCTTGCAGAAACTCTTGCTCAGATAGAGAAACAATTGAAACTCATTTCCCTTACTCTCTCTCAGACTTTAAACACAAAGAATGAAATCATATACACAACATATAAAGAAAATGTATAACAGAAAGTAAACATCCATGAGAATAATATTCAACAGGCATACACAGAGAACAAATACAACACCATGAATTTGAATCGAAGCTCTTTCTATTAATTCAAATCTCTGTACATGGGTGTTTTCAAATACAACTCTCTGCTCTCTTCTCTATGCTCTTCTCTTGACAATAATAATACAACTATGCAATGAGGGTGTCTATATCATGTTTCCCTCTTGTGCTCTAACTGTCTAATCTAAGCATTAAATTCTATATACCTACATTCATTACACATAAAATCTCCTATCTACTATGGACGAGAGCAGTTCGCTCAAGGTCCTTTTACAATAATACAAGCATGCCTCCACTTAATGACTTCATTAATATTTCAAAACATTTTCAAAAAATGTGCTCGGTGCTTTTCCAGCTATCTCTTATCTCCACATTGGCTCGCTACTGGCTATGTTTGCACATCCTTGCGATGCTCCTGCATCATACTCCCTCGCTTGAAAATTTTCATGGGCTCCTATCCATGAGCTCGCGCATGGTCTTCCCATGCTTCTGTATTTCAGCTTCATTCTCTTAGCTGGCATCTTCAACTGGATGGCTCTTCCACTTGACCAAGTATTCAAAGTATTCTTTTCGCCTGGCCCTCTTACCAACTCTTTTGTCCAGTATGCACTCCATCTGCGGCTTTTATGCAACTTGCATTTGTTTTGTCCACTGAAACTCTGGCTGTTCATTTCTTGCTTCTGCTTCCTCAACCTTATAAGGGTACAAATCTGAGACATTGAATATCAGAGAAATTTCGATCCCATCGGGTAATTCAATCTCATATGCATTCGTCCCAAATTTCTTCAAGACCTTACAGGGTCTGATTTTCTTCATCTTCAGTTTATGATATGTTCCCCTCGGGAACCTTTCCTTCCTCAAATGTGCAAGGATCAAATCGCCAACCTCAAATTGAAGTTGTCTCCTGCGTTGATCTACCCTGCATTTATATTCTTGGCTTGAATGTTGCAATTGCTCCTTCACCTGGCTGTGAAGCTCCTTCATTGCCTCTGCTAAATATTCTGCACTAGCGCTCCTAGTCGCAGTCTGTTCTGAATCCCTCAGCTCAGAAACTCCTCTTGGCTACATACCATAGACAATCTGAAATGGACTATGTCCTGTGCTCCTATTAAGCGAGTCTTTATAAGCAAACTCCGCCTATGGTAATATGTTGTCCCACTGACTGTGGCGTTCTGTCACCAAGCTCCTCAGCAAGTCTCCCAAACTCCTGTTCACGACTTCTGTCTGCCCATCCGTCTGAGGATGATAAGATGAACTAAACAACAATTTCGTTCCCAGCTTCTTCCATAAAGTTCTCCAGAAGTGTCCTACGAACTTAGTGTCTCGATCCAAAACTATGCTTGTTGGCAAGCCGTGAAGTCGAATGACTTCTTTGAAAAACAGATTCGCAATGTGAGTTGCGTCACTGGTTTTCTGACATGGAATGAAATGTGCCATTTTGGAAAATCTATCCACCACCACAAAGATTGAGTCAAACCCTCTTTGTGTTCTTGGCAACCCCAATATGAAGTCCATGCTAACTGCATCCCACAACCTCTCAGGTATGGGTAATGGTTGATAAAAACCTGCATTCTGCCTCTTTCCCTTCGAATGCTAGAAAATTCTGCATCTGTCCATGAATCTTTTGACGTCTGCTCGCATCTCTGGCCAAAAATATGATTCATTCAACTTTGTGAACGTCTTTTCATGACCGAAATGTCCGACCAATCCTCCACTATGTTTCTCCTTCAACAAATTCTCCCTCATGGAGAATTTTGGAATACAAAGTTGATTACTCTTAAACAGTAATCCTTCCTGGATCATGTATTCTGTCCATTGGCTTCTATCTCTGAGAATTGGATTCTAAGCTGCTTCATACACCTCTTTAAAATCTGGATCATCTCTGTACATGTCCCTGAGATCATCAAAACCCAGTGTTTTGACTCTGAACTCCTGCAATAGCAAACACTTCATGCTCAAAGCATCAACAACTTTGTTAGCAGTACCAGAAATATGTTTAATCACAAAAGTGAAATTTTTCATATACTCAACCCATTTAACATGTCTTTGATTCAACTTCTCCTGTTGAGTCAAAAATTGCAATGCATGATTATCACTGTATAAGACAATCTCCTTGGGAATTAAGTAATGTCTCCATTTTTTCAATGCCTAAATAGTAGCATAGAATTCCTTATCATACCTGGAGTATTTCACTTTTGCTTCATTCTGCTTCTCGCTGAAATATGCTATCGTCTTGTCTTCTTAACTCAAGACTACCCCTATTTCAAATCCACTTGCATCGTATTTCACTTGAAATGTCTTTTGGAAATCAGGCAACACCAGGATTGGTTGTTTCGTGATCTTCCTTTTCAACAAATTAAAACTCTTTTCAGCCTCTTTTGTCCAGTGAAAATATTTGTGTCTATTCTTCACTGTGTCCATCATTGGTGCACTAATTCAACTGAAATTCCCGATGAACTTTCGGTAGAAACTAGCCAATCCATGAAATCTATGAACTTCAAAGATATTCTTTGGTGACGGCCAATTCTGGATCACTTCCACCTTATCTGGATCCATCCTCAACTTATCTACAGAAATAACAAAATCCAAATAAATGAGCTCTATCTTCATGAATGAGGATTTCTTCATATTTATCAGCATCTTCTCCTGCTGTAACCCCTTCATCACTGTAGCCAAATGTTCCATATGCTTTGCCTTTATTTTACTGAAAATCAGTATGTCATCAAGGTACACAATGAAATTTTTTCCGATGAAATCCTTCGGGACTTCATTCATCAATCTCATGAAAGTACTCAGCGCCTTTGTTAAACCAAACAACATAACAAGCCATTCATATAACCCTTCATTGGTTTTGAATGCTGTCTTCCATTCGTCTCCTTCTCTCATGCGAATTTGATGATAACCACTCTTCAAGTCAATATTCGAAAAAAAAAATTCCCCACTCAAGCAATCCATCAGATCATCCATCCTTGGCAATGGAAATCTGTACCTGATGGTTATTTTTTTTATTTCCCTTGAGTTGGTACACATCCTCTAGCCTCTGTCTTTCTTCGGACTGATTACTGTCGGAACAACACACAGACTCAAGCTTTCTCTGACTAAGCCTTTGTCCAACAAATCCTAGACTTGTCTTTTGACCTCTTCATTCTCCTACGACGTCAATCTGTATGCAACTTTGTTTGGAAAACTAGCTCCAGGTATGAGATCAATATGATGACTCACACTTCTGATCGGTGACAATGAATGAGGTAGTTCGTCCACTACTATGTTAGCGAACTCTTCCAACAGTTCCTGAACCTCTTCTGGTAAATCATCTACCCGTGTACTGGTTAAAACAATCTTCGGCTTCCTGACCACAATGAATTGCGGTTCCTCCTTCTTCTTAACCTCTGTAATAAGTTCCTTCCCACTCATGAGAATTACAGTGTTGCTTACTTCAGGCTTCACCTCTTCATCCTTAATCGACAACAGCATGTGAGTTCTCCCATTCTTCTCTACGGTGTATGTGTTCATTCTTCCGTCATGAATCACATTCCTGTCATATTGCCATGGTCTACCCAACAATAGATGACAAACATCCATAGGAATAACATCACAGAGTATTTCATATTTATACCCTCCTATTTTAAACTCAACTAAAAATTGCTTAGTGACATTTACCTGATGCCATTTTTGCAACCACGAAACTCTGTATGGACTTGCATGATCAATCGTCTCCAGCTCCAGCTTTTCTACCATCTCTGTTGAAATGATATTATTCGTGCTAACACTATCTACAATAACTTTGCATTTCCTATCTTTGGTTTTGCAGGTAGTCCGAAAAAGTCTGTTTCTTTGGACCGAACTCTCCACCTCCTTTTTTGGTGTCAAAAGAGTTTTTTGCATCATCAACGATCTTTCGCCTTCAACATCCTCTGCCTCAACATTTCACCTTTGTGCTTCAGCAATGTGAGTCTCTCTTTCCTATTTCTTCTTGTTTGGACATTCATAAGATTTGTGTCCGATCTTTCCGCACATGAAGCATGTTATCACTCCACCTCTTCCTCTTCCTCTACCTCTAGAATGAGGAAAAATGTTGTTATCAGCATACTTTCCTCTCTGATCAACATACTGCATCCTCTACCCAACATATTGCCTTCTCTGCGAGCTTCCACCTCTCTCAATTTGAGGTTGAGGTTTCTTCCAATCTTCCTTAGGCTTCTGACTTCTATCTTGGACAACTGATTTTCCCCTGGCTTGACTTCTGCCTCGGCCTCTTTGACCTTGTTTTCGACTAAGCTTCTCTTTCGCCTTTAGAGCCATTTGATAAGCATCTTCCACCATTCGGATGGTCATCATGCTCAACTCATCCTACATTTCGTATCTCAAGCCATTCATGTACCTGGCAACCTTTTCATCATTACTTTCACGATGACTTGCTCTAATGTTCAGCCTGTAGAACTCTTCAGTGTACTCCTTCACTGTCATCAGCTTCTGTCTCAAGTTTTGCATTCTTCGAAACAGAGTAATTTGATAATCCCTGGGAATGAATTTCACTTTCATCTTTGTAATCATCCTATCCCAACTCTTGATTTTATGCTTACCTTGGCAGCGTCTGTCAGCTTGCAGTTCATCCCACCATAATGCTGCATGTCCTTTAAGTCTCGTGATAGCATGTTTGACATTCTTGTCTTCTTCGACATCTTTATAGTCAAAATATGTGTCCAGGTCTCTAATCCAGTCTAGAATCTCTTCAGCATCCAAGTTTCCCTCATAAACTAGAATGTCCATTTTGGCTCTTGCACTCATTCTCGCAACAACTCTAATCAAGCGTTCATGTGCTACATCTTCTATTGTGACTTCTTCTTCTCCATGTCTAGCTTCATATTCACTTTTAGACTCACTGACATCTCCAATATCATCTCTACGCCTTTGGTTTATTTCCACGTCCACGAGTCTGGCGCGAATGTCATGCAGATCTCTTTCCACTTTTGGATTCTGCACCTGCCTACCTCTTCCTCTTGAGACTTCTCTATCTTCTAGCGGATTGGGTGTTTTTCTATCTCTTCTCCTCGGCGGCATGGCTAAAATTACTTCTCGCTTTTCCTTCCTGAAATATACAAACAAGAATTAGGCTCTGATACTAGATGACGGAGTCCGCCGACCCTATCGGCCCTCGGGTCGACAGTCCGCTATAGGATCGTTCTATATGCCCTTGAGCCGGATCGGCTCTTTTGATTCCCACTGGAATCTGCAAAATTATCGATCCACGGGTCCTTTTTCGCAACTAGCAATCTCACGAGTTCACGAGTCGTGACTCCCGACTCTTCCTCTACGATCTCGCGATACCCGAGATCGCAAAATGGTTACAACTCTCCCTTTGTTAGCGGCCTCCTTGCACGACCGCCAGCTAGGCTAAGCACTAGGACCTTTCGCCTATTGCATCTTTGCAAGTTCAACAATTCAACCTTTGGTACCTTTCCTTCCGAACCCCCGAGAGGAGAGATTTTACTTTTCTCCTCTCGTTCTCACTACTTGCGACTTTGTGAGTCAAAGGCTTGAACTTTCGTTCCCTTATCTCCCGATTCCCCGAGACACGAGAGGTCAAAGAGGTGTTGACTCCTCCAAATATGTGACATGTGTTTGCTGGTCTACTTTCTGGGCCCACCTCACGATTCTGTCACGTATCTCTTATGTGCAACCTCAACACTTCGTGGCTTCGCTTCTTGCAACTTCGAGCACCCAAATTTTGGGCTCTCACTCGGCGAACCTCTGAGTTTGCGAGATCCTCTAATCTCTGCCACCTATCCTCTTCTAATGGATGGCTTAGATTACTTCGCGACTCCTCCACGGAGGATTCTAACTGTCAATTTCCTCCTTGACGATTTCTGCGAAATGAACCAAGTGTTCTTTCGCAAAACTTGTCTACCCGCGAAACAATATCGCTACGCCTTCTTCCAATACTTCGAGGCACTAAAAATCAAGAGATTTTCTTCGAAAACTACGAAGACCCTATCCTTACTGAGCTTTCTCCAACTCCAATTCTTAAAGAAGACTCCTACATGCACTCCTTGCGGAAAATCCTTCAATTACTTCAAAGAATTGAAGTCCTTCGACTTTGGGCACTCCCTGCAGCAGTAGTCCTTCAACACTTTATCAGGTTCACAAACTCTGATACTTTACTCAGCCTATGCACACACTTTGCATGGCTCCTATGCTTAATTGCACTTCTGAGGAAATGAGAACAAAAGCTATCCTATCTGAACTTTTAGAGATAAAACTCTGAACTCTTGTCAATGTACTCCTTGCAGACAATTCAACTGCACTCCTTGCAGGAACTCTTGCTCAGATAGAGAAACAATTGAAACTCATTTCCCTTACTCTCTCTCAGAATTTAAACACAAAGAATGAAATCATATACACAACATATAAAGAAAATGTATAACAGAAAGTAAACATCCATGAGCATAATATTCAACAGGCATACACATAGAACAAATACGACACCATGAATTTGAATCGAAGATCTTTCTATTAATTCAAATCTATGTACATGGGTGTTTTCAACTACATCTCTATGCTCTCTTCTCTATGCTCTTCTCTTGACAATAATAATACAACTATGCAATGAGGGTGTCTATATCCCGTTTCCCTCTTGCGCTCTAACTGTCTAATCTAAGCATTAAATTCTATCTACCTACATTCATTACACATAAAAACTCCTATCTACTATGGACAAGAGCGATTCGCTCAAGGTCCTTTTACAATAGTACAAGCATGCCTCCACTTAATGACTTCATTAATATTTTAAAACATTTTCAAAAAAATGTGCTCGATGCTTTTCCAGCTGTCTCTTATCTCCACGTTGCCTCGCTGCTAGCTATGTTTGCACATCCTTGCGATGTTCCTGCATCAGCAAGGTTGTGTGTGGCATGAATTCCACCGTCCGTGGTTAGGTTTGAGGGCTATTAGGGATGGGAGGTTCACCCCCATCCCCTCATTAACTCTTGAGCAGACTCCCCACCTACCAATCTAACAGGAAATCCATCCCAAGATCAGAGAGCTTCTTTGGTTTGTGAGCAAGTATAAACCAGTACAGTACTGGCTCAGTGGAAGTTAACGCAACCATTCCAGGTCCCTTCCACCACCTCTCATTAGCCATCGTGTTCTCTTTTAGCACATACCCCTCCCAACAGTCATGAAACACATATTCATAACATAATTTACATTCATCGACCTTTTATACAAAGGTTCGTCAAGTCAAACATTCACATCTTTGAGTTTGCCATAGTTCTTGGCCAATATA
>SNQJ01S0036005.1:180830-219020 GCA_010110895.2 Picea sitchensis | reverse complement strand
TTTCATTTTGAATGCATGCTCAAATGAGGTATTGTCATTCATTCCTGTTCAACCTGTCTTCATAATTTTTCAAGGAGCCAACCAACTCATCCATAAAATATGTAGTCAAATCTTTAGATTCTTCAATTACCACAACAATTGCATCAATTTTTCTAGGAAAACTTATTAAAACCTTTTCTACAACCTTCTGATCTACTAGCTCATCACCATTTTGTCTTATTTGATTAACCAAATCTGTAACACGATATGTAAATTGATCTATTGAATCAAAATCTTTCATTTGCAAGTTTTCAAATTCTCTTCTAATTTCTTGGAGTTTGGTAATTTTTACCTTGATAGTGCCTTGATATGTTGTCTCTAGAATGTCCCATGCTTGCTTGGCTGCAGTGGCTATTTTAATGCTTGCAACAACTGAATCGTCCAACACTTGTCCAATTATCTGCAAATCCCTTTTATTCTTTTTCCTATTTTCATCAAGCTTTTTCTTTTCATCAACACTCAAAATAGACTCATCTTGTGGTTCATTATAACAAATCATTACTATATCTGATAGCTCATATGAATCAAATGCTAATTTCATTCTAAATTCCCAATTATCATAATTTTTCCCAGCAAATATTGGAATCATAAGTTGTTGATACATTCCTGATGCCATTTTTTTTAAAAATCAAGCCAAAAATATTTAAGCAAAATAGGCAAAAGACTATAGAAGGTGAGTGCTCCTCGTACTCTTCTTCAAGCAACAACTCCGGTGAAAGTATTACAAGTGATATTTAAAGACTTAGACTGCTATAATTATATCCACCATGTCACCAAATTAGTTCCAAAAATAAAAATCATGGTAATGGGGGTAACCAAAGATGCCCAATATAATGCCATTATTCTAAAAAGTCAAGCAGAAAACACTCAACACCCCTTAGGAGAGCAACGTATTAATCATAGCTTCGACTGATACAAACACATGAACACGAGGAATGGGCTTTACCATAATTTATCAGTAGGTCTTCTCTCGAAGAACTTGGCCTCTTATTTGTCGCCAAGCTTAGCACATAGAAGCTGAGAAATTGGGCACGCTTTCACTAAATATGTATTGTAAATGGCTCCGAGGCACGTTTTTGGCAGTACTACATTAGGAAAATTTCTTCTGGCAAAGTATCCTTTTATAGCTTCCCAGTCTCCATCTTTGAATAACTCCGCAGTACGGGGAATTTCTACAGAATCGGTGGATTAGAGCAGAGCTACTATGCCTGCTCTCCTTCCTCGATTATCCTCTCCCAATGACTGCTCTCTCTTCTGCCACGAATCTCAAGCTACACTGGAACTTGAGTTGGGTGATACCCTGATTATTGGGCTTCCCATAAACAATAGCCTTGGGCACTGGCCTCTTCCACCTACCATGCCTTACTCGTACTCGGTAAACAACATAACCATTCTTGGCCTTGTATCCAAGGTGGCGTGCCTTGTCGGGACGAGTTGGGTAATTAATCCTCACAATGTCGGGGAGTTGTCTGTACTCCCAACACCTGACCCTCACTTCTCACACTGCTAACCTCACTCTGATACCAGGATGATGTGGGCAGAAGCAAAGGAGATGCAAAAAATAACATAGAGATTGATTCTCAAGAGTCCAGAGAGTTTTCGGAGTGTCGGTGACTATGTCGGTGGAGGAAACTGTCTGGAATATGGTGGAGGTTTCCAATGGTAAGTAGAGTAGAAATTAATTCTTCCAACACAAAGAATAGACATCGACTCAACCCAAGGAAATGAGGTCATGTCCCTTTCTCCATATTCACATATTTTATCTCTCTAAAGGTCTCTTACATGTTGGTTAATAGTTATTTTGTTGACATCTCCATTATAGCATTAAATGCTTAAAGGTAACAAAGCACATATTTAATACTTGAATTTAAATCTCTTAACAATCCATCAATATTTTGCAGGTTTGGTCGAGTTCATTGTAAAGCTAATGCATAGTTTGTTTTGTTTCACATAAGTGTGTTTTAGATTTTGATTGGGACAAAACCTCTATTAAGATCGATGAAATTTTATAACTTGCACATGTTCTTGATTAATTTTAGATGTAAAACTACACAAAATGGTCCTTGGCAACATCACAAACCTAAAGTTAGGATTATAGTAGTGAGAATTGTGAATCTATTCATTCATTTTTTTACATCAACAAACCCACACTTGTGTGTAATAAGGCAAGCAAAGAATTGAACATAGGTCAACGCTCCTCAAAACAATGGAAGGGAGCATTGATTAGGGATTTCAACACTCTGTGGGCCACTATAAGGGAGTGTTGAAGCCTGGAAGTGGTCAAAAAAGATTTTTGTTTTAGCCAGATTCAAATGGAATGAGGTGTTTGACTCAATAAACTTCCCAATCGTGATGAGGGAAGGGAAGAAATCAAAAGGAATCTAATTAAAGAATATCAATTAACAATCAAGATTCAAAAGTATAGAAGAAACCAAGGAAAGAATAATAAAAGTTCATCCCCAGTGGAGTCGTCATTTTTTTGTTGTGGTTAAGCTCCCCCTGCGGATAGGTGAAACCCCCCTTTGCATCAAGAACCCTTCTTTGATCCAAAGAAAGAAGAAAAAAAATGGACACTAACTTCCCTTTAGACCTACTTCAACAATCAGAGTAAGAGGAAAGAGATGGAAGACATACCTTTTTACGATGGTTTTCCTCGCTGCTCCACCCTTTGACCTTGTTGACCAAGCTCCTTGGCACAATATAAGACATGCAATGAACAAAGAGGAATCTCCTTTCTTTTACTCTGTATTGTTAGGTGAAAATAAATCTATCTATGATGACTTTACAACAATAGACATATATATGATCAATGACACAACATATGAAGGGAATGGGCCAAGTTTATCTATTAAACAAAAGTAATGGTGAAGCACTTACAACCATTACTATGACGTTGTAGTAGTTCCTCCTCCAAGCTCTCCTATCCATCCCCTTTATTTGCACACTATCATAAGTATGATGCTCTTCAATTGTCTACCCCTTTCACCTTGTAATGCACTCATTATATAGGAGTTTGGAGGCTTAACAGCCATGAAGTATTTTAGGAAATGGTTGAGGATTTTTCTGCATAACTTGAGATTGAGTTTAGCCTGGCTTCTCTATACACAATGTCTTTCTTAATTATTGAGTATTTAGTGTTTTTCTAAATGGTCACTAGTAAAGAATTTTTCTCTATGGAATTTTGCAATCCTACTTCAAACATTGGAATGGCTAGTTTTTTGTTCAAAATCAATGTGATTGATTCATCACAGAGATAAATCAAACTTCTTTCTGGTTAGGTTACTTTCTTTTTGTAATTTCAATGAGATCCATCAACACTGCATATTTGAATTAGATATTTTATGTTTGATCTAGGAGAAAAAACAATCTCTCTCAATCAATGTAGAGTTTGAAGATGGGCCTTTGTGTTAAAGACAATCTATGTCAAGTTAACTGAGGAATTGTTAAGAACCCATTCTTGTCTTTGTTGTTGCATGGAAATTTAACGTTTGGATTTTGTAATCCCTGTAGTTCCCCTCCAATATGTTATATTACTTTTAAAATTGGCAATATTAGTGAAGTCAAAGATATTAGTTCTATGTGTAATAATCATCAAATTTTATCACACAAGAACAAATGTCACATAAAAATACATAGCCAGATTTAGGTGTAGTGTTTCACAAACAAACGTTGGGTGAAGTCTTTGGAAAAGATGAAATGAGCACATGGACATTAAAAGTAATCACACATAAACATAAGGGATAAATTCAATGTAGAGTTTATGGAGCTATGGATTGATAGCTTTAATATGGAATAGCCATAATATGAAATAAATTCATAAATTCAATGCATAAAAAATTTAAGGGCTAAATTTCACCACAGGTTAATTTTCCATGTTTTCTTACAAAGAAATATTTGTGAGTTTCTATTTTTTTTCCAAAATGTTTAATTATATAGGATAACATTTAATTATATATGATAACATCCAAAGAAAAATCCAAAACCAGAACTTGCTGGAACTTTGTGGTTCACACGTGCTCTCTGCTATTCATGCTCCCTTCTCTAAATCGGCTTGAAAGGTGCAGGGGCATTACCGCCTGGTGGCTCTCGTTTAAAAACAGACCATTTCCAATTGAGCCTGAAGCGTCTGCGCCTTCCTTGATAAGCTACGTTGCAGCTGCCATTCAAGGAGGCCCCAGTACCTTGTACAGCAGATGGTCCGCCCAACTGTTGAACATTGCCAACTGTTGAAAAGTCTCTCTCAAGGTCGTTAAAGAGCCTATCAAACTGGGAGTTCAATTTTCTAATCCGTCTAGGGAGTGTGATGTCGCAAAGACATTGTTGCGGTCGATCGATGAGGTGTTTGGCGTTTTTCAATGCATCTCCCAGACTTTCCAACCCGTTCAGCACGGTTTGCAGAAGCTCGTTCTGCTGATTTTGAGAATAAGTCCTTATATCTTCCATCAGGCTCTTTACACGGTTCAAGCCAGTTTTCAGAGCCTCACAGTTTTGTTCCTTGTGGATAATATCATCTATGTCTTCGATGATGCGTTGTATGAGTGGAGGAATAAGAGCGACGGCCGCGACGCCTACGAAGTGTGTCGTTTCCATGGCTTTTTATATAGATTTGACTGAAGGCTCTGAGAGAGATTTGGAATAAAGTTTATATATAAGCGCTGGTTGTGAAATTGAAGGCTCTGGAGATCCTGTTGGAAGACTACGAGGAGAAAGATATGAAAGACAAGAAGAAGAAAAAACAGGAGAAATTTATGTGTGAAAGAGAATGGAGGCTCTAAGTCTGAGTGGGGGTAGGAGGTAGCAAGAAAGTACCTCGCAGATTAATGTGTAATTGAAGTCTCGGAGGATCTTGTTGGTGTTGAAATTTCAACACGACGGGGATTGAAGGTTGGATATAGGATTGTGTTTGGGTTGAAATCCAACGTCGTCTGTGACATGGACGTGGACGCGTAGAGACAAATATAAGAGGAAGCGATGACCTGTTCTGCAAGGGAAGTCACGCTAGGATTCGTATTTATTCCTTCAATAAGGCCAACAAACCAGCTGTGCAGTGTGTAGGAAGAAGACTGAGACAAACGCACCCACCACTTCTGAAACTAGTGGCTCAAAATTTTTATAACTGGTATATTTACAAACATGGAAATTAGTCTGATGCATATTAAGTTTTTTTCCCTCTTAACATAAGGTAACATAATTTCCTTCGTGATTGAAGACTCTGACTGATAGCTCTGAGGTTCGTGTAGAAATTTCATCACGACGGGGAACGAGGAAAAGTAGGAAATTACATGGAATGTGTTTGGGTTGAGATCCAACGCACTCTATGATGAGAAATGAAGAGACTGCGTGGAAATACCAGGAAGCTGCGTAGAGAAAAGAGAAACTGCGCACACAAAAAAGAAACTGCATAGACAAATAAAAAACTGCGCGGATAGATAACATACGACAAAAAAAAAAAAAGGAATGTGAAGAGCCATACTTATTAGATGATAGCCAAATCTTATATAGAGGAAACATAACAACCAAATCAAGAAGACAGCAAGAAAGAAATCCTAACCACTGGTACAACTAGCCAGAATGTCACGGGTTGTTGAGGTTACAATTAATACTCCCTCTTAAACTCAATAGTTACAAACATCAACACTAATAATGCTGAAGAGGTTACAACTAACATTTCCTCTTAAACTCAATAGTTACAAACATCAACACTAATAATGTTGAAGTGTTGTTTTTGAAAATAAAAATGGTTTTTCCCAATGACTTTGTAAATATGTCTGCGAACTTAAGAGCGATTTCACCATGATTGACTAGCTAGAGTATGAAGTGATAAAGAGTGTCAATGTGCTTGCTTTTCTTATGATTGACTAGCTCGCTTATGAAGTGATAAAGACTATCAATGTGCTTGTTTTTCTTATGAAAAACATGGTTTTTTGATAAAGCAATTGCTAAAGCATTGTCACAGAAGACAAGAGTTGGCTCCTTTTCTGTATGTGGCATGCCATTCAATCGTCTTTGCAAACACACAACTTGACAGCAAGCTGAGGTAGCAGCGACATACTCTGCCTCTGTAAAAGATATTGACATAATGGGTTGCTTCTTCGATGCCCAAGAAATCAGATTCGTGCTGAGGTGAAAAGCATACCCTGAGGTGTTTTTCCAGTCATCTAGGCTACTTGAAAAATCACTATCAGTGTAACTAGAAAGATGATTATCTTCAGACTAAGTGTACCATAAACAAAAATTGAGAGTGTTAGCAACATATTTTAGACTCCTTTTGGCCATTTTCCAATGAGAATCTTTAGGAGATTCCATGAACATGGAAACAAAGCTGGTTGCATACATAATATTAGGCATAGTTGTTGTAAGATACAATAGTCTGCCTATTAAGATTTTGTACAAGGTAGAATCCACTATAGGGCCTTCATCTTGCTAGCTCAATTTTGTGCCTAGTGGTATAGGAGTTTCTGTTGGATTGCAGTCTTCCATGCATAATATTTTGATGATGTTTGCTGCATACTTTTGATGATAGAAAAAAAACCGTTTGGTTGATTGGTCAACCTCAATCCCCAAAAAATATTTCATTATGCCAAGATCTGTCATCTCAAACTCATATTCCATGGCATGTTTAAAGCTGGCTAACTCAAGATTTCCAATACATATCATGTCATCAACAACTAGACAAACAATCGAAATTTTACCTAGCTTATCTATTTTGGTGTATAGAGTTGGTTCATTTTGGCTTCTGTGAAAACCACTCTTGATCAGGTAAGTATCAATTATGTTGTACCAAACTCTTGGAGCTTGCTTTAAGCCATACGAGGCTTTCTTCAGCCGATACACTTTAGCTAGCTTCTCTTTGACTTGAAATCCAGGTGGTTGATCCACATATACCTCTTCTTCTAAGACACCATTCAAGAAGGCTGACTTGACATCCATCTGGTATACTGGCCATTTGTGTTGAGTTGCTATGGATAAGAGGGTCCTTACAGTGTCCAACCTTGCTAATGAACCAAAGGTTTCACCATAATCAATGTCTGGTTGTTGTGAGAATCCTTTGGCAACAAGTCTTGCCTTGTGCTTTTCAATCTGCCTCATTTCGTTTAGTTTAGTCTTATAAACCCACTTGACACCAATACTTGTCTTATGTTTGGGAAGATCAACAAGATCCCATGTCTTATTCTCCTCAATAGAGTCAATCTCTTGGTTCATGACTTGAACCCAATGTGGCTCTTTAGCTGCCTCTTTAAAAGATGTAGGTTGGCATGACATTAATGCAAAAAGATTGTGTTGATTAATATCATCCAACTACTGATGGATTTCTTTCAAGATTCGAGCTCGCTCATTTTGGACTTCAGAGGATGAATTTTTTCTTGAAGAAGAGTTGTCTTAAGAATTTTCAGGCTGTCCTTTTACTTGAAATCTTAGAAGGACAGGCTAATGTATTTGTCGTCCTGAATTTTCTATGTGTTTAGGAAGTGGCAGCAATGGATTTTGACTTTTCATAGGGCGATTTTCAGACTCACTCCATAACTAATTTTCAAAAAATTTAACATGTCTGCTGAGAATGAGTTTCTTTGAAATCAGATTTTAGAGTCTGTAGGCTTTGGATGTCTCACTGTAGCCAACAAAAATGAATTTCTCACTTCGATCATCAAGTTTCGTCCTCAATTCAGAAGGTATGTGAGCGAATGCAATGCATCCAAAGGTCCTAAGATGAGCAACATTCATTTTTGTCCCACTCCATGCTTCTTGAGGGACCTTCATCTTGACATTAGTGGTTGGGGATATATTCAGGAGATAAACTGAACATGCTACAACTTCAGCCCAAAATAAATTTGACAGACATTTCTCTCTAAGAATGCTCCTTTCCATGTTCTTTATAGTCTGTTTTTTCCTCTCAGCCACTCCATTTTGTTCTGGAGTATACCTGGTTGTGGTTTGCATGATTATGCCTTGTGATTTGCTTAAATTTGCAAATTGTTTTGAAAATAATTCTCCTTCTCCATCTTACATGAGTACCTTTACATAATTCCCACTCTGTTTTTCAGCTTCATCCTTAAACTCCTTGAACTTTGCAAAGGTTTCAGACTTGTGTCTGAGGAAATAGATCCATATTTTCCTACTAAAATCATCAATAAATGTTAGAAAGTAAAATATACCACCTATTGACTTTGTTTGCATTGGTCCACATAGAGTGTAAACCATCTCTAAGTGTTGTTTGGCTTGAGTGAAGGACCGTGAAAAACTAGTTCTCTTATGTTTTTCTAGAATGCAAGACTCACATGGGGGATTTTTATCTTTGAAGATAGGTAGACCTTTGACCATGGAGTGATTTTGCAGGAGACTTAGACATTGAAAGGGTAGATGTCCAAACCTTGTATGCCAAAACATAGTTTCATTGGGGGTGGATGCACTTTGTGCATAGGATTGGGTCAGATTTGCAGTTCTGAGGGTCATGGGAAACATTCTATTCCTAATCATGTGGATTTAGGAAATCAATCTTCTTCTCAGAGGTTTGTGATATATCCTACATGTTTCTCCTTCAAAAAGTACCTTATAACCATGTTCAACTAGTTGTCCTACACTTAGCAGATTATGTTTCATATCTGGAATGTGATAGACATCATGTATGTCTTTCTTTACATCTTGTTTAGTGAGAATAGGTACAATTCCTTTGCCTTGAAATTTGACTAAAGAGTCATCTCCAAGTGTAATATGAGATGAAATATAAGAATCAATGCAAGAAAGTAAATCTTTGTTACCTGTCATGTGATTGTTGCATCCATTGTCCAACAACCAAATGTCTTTGTGTTGTTCTTCGGTCTTGTGGCATGAGAGAAACATCCCATCTGAGGTTTCTCCTTCGTGATTTGAGACATGTGATTTTCCTGAGTATTGATCTGCTTTCTTCTTCCTGCATTCAGATTCATAGTACCTATATTTTTTGTAGTAATAGCATTATATGCATGCTTTGTCATCAAATCTCCTCCTTGTGCTGCTTTGAGGCTGGAAATTCCAATTCGGACTTTGATGTGTGTGACCTTCACATGAGTGATGGTTTCTTGAACTTCTCCCTCTTCCTTTGTGACCTCTTCCTAGTCCTCTGCCTCTCCCTCTGCTGAAGGAGAATTGTGTTTTGAAGGCATTGTCTACTGACTCATCTTCTAGATGTAGTCTGGTCTCATGTGACAACAAAGAACCCATTAGTTCATCTGTTGAAAATTTTGGTAGATCCTTGGATTCAAGGATGGCTGTAACAAACATCTCAAATTTCTTTGGAATACTTTTGAGGACTTTCTCAACAATCCTTTGATGTAGGATGACTTCACTAGTCAAAATGATTCAGTTCACAATTCCCATGACTCTGGTCATAAATTGATCAACATTTCCAGACTCCGTCATTTTTAAGGTCTCAAAATGTGTCCTCAAGGTCTGCAACTTGACTGTTTTGACCTTGTTATTTCCCTAGTAGGTTGTTCTTAGGATGTCCCATACGTGTTTTGAGATAACAAAATGTGTGATTTTTGAGAAAATGGAGTCATCTACTGAGTTCTAAATCCAGAACTTGGCCTTATTCTCTCTCTTCCTTTGTTTTTCCTGATCATTTCTCTGTTGATTGGTTATGGTATCTAGATCTACTGGATCTGGTTCCACATAGCCATGATCCACTGGATCCCAACACTCCTATGCTTGCAAGAAGGATCTCATTCTGAGAGACCAAAATTCATAGTTCTTCCTAAGAAGAATTGGCCCTTGTGTTGACCCTAAATTGGTAGAGGTGGCCATTTTTTTTTGTAAAAAACAATTCAGAGAAAAAAATATAAAAGTAATTTTGGTGCCCTTTTTAAGAGATGAAAAATCACCTCTGATTAAGAAAAACGTGGGATAATTTCTAGTAGAAAAAAAATACCAGTCTGTTCGAGGGGATAGCGCGCGAAAAAAAAAAAATCGATAGAAACCACCAAAAACTCTTGAGCATTGAAATCAAGCTTTGTGCCCACATATTACTTTCTTCATTGAAGGAGTTTCCTTTAGATTCAAATGCTCACCTTCTTTTCTCTACTTGAGTTGTGTGCCGAATAGCTCGTCGATCACAATGAAAAAGAACAATCGCTCTTGTGTTGTTTTCTCTTTGAGATTGCTCTAACTCATCAATCAACGAGTTTGATGGGATCCATTCCCTTTGGCAGCTCTACAATCCCTTTGGTTTGGGCGTATTTGGCAGCTTGTGGAGATCTCGTCGACCTCACAAACTGTTTACACAGTCACAGTCCTGCATATAACTCCCTCAGTGTGCAATCTAGAGTGTGTGGGCTCTTTCCATTGTCAACGACTTACACTCTGTGTGTTGGCCAACAAGGTGTCGCGATACCATAAAAATGTGCAATCCTAAATGGAATGCAATATGGACACACACTCAAAAAGTTTTAAGAACCAGCGAGGAAATTCTCAAGAACCGACGAATGGGCTTTGAGCATAAATTCCTCGATTCGAAGGTGATTAGGGATCGATCTGTTGTCAAACCACAATCCCGGTGTGCGCTCTTGTGATCCACCCTTGTGGAGTGTGCGCTCTTGTGATGGGTGCGCTCTTGTGTATGCACACAAAAAAATTGAGTTTACCTCACAAGCTCTGAGGCTTCCACACACTCTGATGCATCCTCGTGCTATGATGCCTCTCCCGCTCTTTTGAGAAGACTGCTCTCCAAGCGTTGTGGAGATTCTTACCTCCCGTGCTCTGATACCATGAGAAATGAAGAGACTGTGCGAAAATACCAAGAAGCTGCGTAGACAAACTCGAAATTGCTTGGACAGATAGCATACTACAAAAATAAAGGAATGTGAAGAGCACATACATATTAGATGATAGCCAAAGCTTATATAGAGGAAACATAACAACCAAATCAAGAAGATAGAAAGAAATCCTAACAAATGGTACAACTGGCAGTGTACAATCACGTGTTTTTGAGGTTAGAACTAACATGTGACGTGGGTGCTTAGGAGCCACTATAAGAGGAATCCATGAATTCTTGTGACCAAGCCTAGAATTTGACATCCCACCGGAGGTATTTTTTTATTTGAACCCATATTTGACATGTGGATATAAACCCACACATCATTATTGACAGACATCAAAATACCAAAAACGTCAAATTGACGTTTAACTTTGTAGATTTCCCGTCAAAATTTGTTGTAGGTACTTATACATTAGAGGCTTATAAGTATATATTGCCTAGGTTAATAACTATAATTCATGGCTTCAACCTTCAGGGAACTAGATAGGGGTAGAGTCGTGGCATTATTGTTGATGACACCTGGATAGTGTGAGTTGTGGGAGTAAATGGACACCCAAATTCCAACGCTCCAGCATGGGTCTTCTTCACTTCAACCTCCAACTTTTCTCTATGAATGTTCTTTCCAAGTCTTCTACTGGTTGGTTGGAGCTTGGAGATTAGATCTGCTCAACATAAAATTTATGACAATGTTTATGACAATGAAATTTACACATAATATACAAAATATTTTGACATTTATGATTTTGGGTAAAACAAAGTCATGAAAAAAATTTGCTTGTGAGTGTGATTTCCAAGTCTTTGCATAAAATTCATGACAGTGAAATTTTAACATAATATACAAAATATTTTGACATTTATGATTTTGGGTAAAACGTGAAGTGACAATCATGAAAATAAATTAACCCTCCAACTTTGTTGTGTGAGTGTGATTTCCAAGTCTTCTACTGGTTATGGTTGAAGCTTGGAGATTAGATCTGCTCAACATAAAATTTATGACAGTGAAATTTACACATAATATACAAAATATTTTGACATTCATGATTTTGGGTATAACTTGAAGTGATAGTCATGAAAATAAATTAACCTTCATCAATTTTTTATTCTCATGCTAGGTAAATTTGAAATTACAGGCATGCTTGTGAGGATGGGCCCGTTCCTAATTCCTTCCGTAAGGCCAGTGAACCAACCATTGGGTATGAAGAACTTAAAGACAAACCCAACTACCACTTTTGTGGGGTGAGGATTCGAGAACTAGGCAACATCCATGGAATAGTTACAGAATCCATTCTTGGATAGCTAAGAAACAACCAAGATACATGAGTTGTTTCTTGAAAGCTCCTCACTCAAAACACATTCAAGAATAAATTTTCTTCTCTTTAAACTTTATTATATAAAATAAAACACATATTTTATTTTTTAAACTTTTAATTCTCAAAGTCACAAGTTCACAAAACCTTTTCAAAAACCCTATATATAAAATAAAATATAATTTTTTCTTACATTTAAAACTTTTAACTCACAATTTTACACTACAAACTCTATGCACGGCAATGGCTTCAAAAACCTTATAAAAATCCTATATATAAAATAAAATACATATTTTCCTTATATTTGGGTAAAACGTGAAGTGACCATCATGCAAATAAATTAACCCTCCAACTTTGATGTCTTCTACTGGTTATGGTTGAAGCTTGGAGATTAGATCTGCTCAACATAAAATTTATGACAGTGAAATTTACACATAATATACAAAATATTTTGACATTTATGATTTTGGGTATAACTTGAAGTGATAGTCATGAAAATAAATTAACCTTCATCAATTTTTTATTCTCATGCTAAGTAAATTTGAAATTATAAGCATGCTTGTGAGGATGGGGATTCGAGAACCAGGCAACATCCATGGAATAGTTACAGAGTCCATTCTTGGATAGCTAAGAAACAACCAAGATACATGAGTTGTTTCTTGAAAGCTCCTCACTCAAAACACATTCAAGAATAAATTTTCTTCTTTTTAAACTTTATTATATAAAATAAAACACATAATTTATTTTTTTAACTTTTAATTCTCAAAATCACAAGTTCACAAAACCTTTTCAAAAACCCTATATATAAAATAAAATATAAATTTTTCTTATATTTAAAACTTTTAACTCACAATTTCACACTACAAACTCTATGCACAATGGCTTCAAAACCTTATAAAAATCCTATATATAAAATAAAATACATGTTTTCCTTATATTTAAAACTTTTAACTTTCAAATTCATAAGTTCACACTACAAAACCTTATATTTAAAACTTTTATCTTTCAAAGTCATAATTTCACACTGCAAACTCTATGCATGGCAATGGCTTGATGTCCTCGTACTTTTGAGTTTGTGAATAAACAAATCGCCACCATAAAAATGGCTCATCCTACGCAATGGATGAGGATAAAAAGATATATTCCATGAGATGGAACTGGCGGGGTGAGTCTGAATAAACGACAAGGAGTTGCAGTGCAAATGTATCAGCCAATTGGATAAGTTTGCTTAACTCTATTTCGAAGAGGCACTTACATTGTGGATTCTCCTGTCCATCCATCGATATCAGCTTTACAGGACACATAAATTTCACACGCCAATTGATTAAGTTAGTTTGAAGAGGCACTAACTTTGAACTTTCTCCTGTCCCTTCATCGCTCTGTGTTTGATTTTCCTTCCACTTACCTTCCAATAAAAAAGTTCCGATAAAGACTGAGCGTGGAAATTAAAACACTGTATAACTCGTTTCCCGATCCAAATGTTGGACTGTTTTGAAAAGCCAGAAAAATATTAAAAGAGAACAATTTTGATGAACAACACAGAACCGGCAGTAAGGTAAGTTTGTAAGATTGGCCCACTGCAGTAAGGTATTGTTCATTGATGGTTAATCCTTTCTTCCTTTAATCTTCTGAGCTTGCATGAGGTGTTTTTTAGAAAGGGTTTTATAAAATAACATTAATTTACATTTTGTTGTAAATTAATTTTTAATGTTTTCAAAATTTGGAAAACAGATTAGTTATAAAGAATAACAATTATCAATAACCACTTTATAAAAGTAGTTGATATATTTTTATGGGTTTAGTTTGGAAAAGTGGAAAATGGGGTGGATGGACCTATATCAACTATTTTTATAAAGTGATTGTTGCTAGTTGAAGATAGACATGCCTTAGAGGAGGACCATATATATATATATATATATATATATATATATTAAGTAAGAATTCTATATATTACCTTTCATGGAGCAAACTTATAGTATCATCAATGATAACAGGGATTTGCTTGAGCTGAATTGCCCCAAGGGGAAACCAATTCAGCTTAGCTTTGTCTCTGTATTCAATATTTAAAATTAAACACAGTTTTATGAATTGCCTCGTGGGGAAACCAATTCGACCAAATCCTCCATTAAAACTATAAGACAAGAAAAGAAATTGTCTAAAGTAAAACAAAAATTGATTGTGCTGAGCTTCCAAAAGACTGGAATAATTGAAAGAGTAAAATATGCATGATGACACCTATAAGTTTGGTACGTCTTAAGGATGTGTGTCTGTGTCTTCCGCAACAACCGTCTGGGTAGCTGGAACAAGAATCAACTTTGAAGTAGCTGGGGCATCAATTGCCTATCATGGAGTATGCAGTGAGAAGAACAATGTAGCAAGCAGAGATTTAATACAGTGCTGGACCCTGCTGACACCCCATTTGGGGGGCTATCAGTGTTGAGAGCTTGAGCAATACAGTCCTGGAGGATGGGGTGATCATTGTGGGTGGGGGATATGCAGATGATATCTGATCCTTCTAGAGACACCCCGATATTGGATAACTTTTCGGCTATCTGATTGGCTCTTCGCCGAACATACGAAGGAATGAGAGATGAGTGAGGCTTAATGAGAGCTGCAATGGCATTTAGTCTTGTGGTAAGACTCCAACAGGGGGAGATTTTGTCTGGGTTAGCCCCGTTAATAATTTTGGCAAAAAGGCTGAGCATGTTTTGGGAGCCCCCCTCGACGATCAACTTATGGTTCCCGTGTTCCTGAGCAATATGCAGTCCTTTCCCGAGTCCCCAGAACTCCGTTGTGTTGTGTCCTATGTTTCCCACAGTAATGCTCATAATGTTTCCTTCGTAGTTGCGCAGTACCACTCCGAACCCAACAGGGCCTAGATTACCTTTGGATGCCCCGTCAAAATTTATCTTGACAAAACCTGGAGAGGGAGGGGACCAATGCATGGGGCTGCCTGTAGTATGGAAGCTTTGAAGTTTCTTGGGCGTATGAAGGTTGAGGTTGATGCTCCAGCAGTCCAAGATGTGCTTTTCTTAGGGAGGGAATGACATGTCCTCCTCTTTCCAGGGATGCAGGTGGATGATTTATCTGATGTTGTCATGTATCTGATTCCAAACAATCCGCCACACAAGATGAGTTGAGTGGAAGATCATCCTGTGACGTTCTTTCCATATCTACCAGAGGATGAAACCCAAAAGTAGCTACCAAATATGGTTGAGAATGGGAGAGTCGAAAGTTGAGTCTCACCATCCTTCTAAGGTTTCCCTCGGGCCTTCTTGATTGCAATTTGTTATGCGCATGACAATGGCGCATTGGTCCCAGATTTGTGAACTATAGGAACAAAGGTTAAGAAGGTGATTTTAGGATTCCGAGTCTTCCAGGCATAGAGGGAAAATGGATGGCCTGACAAAGCCTCTTTTAGTTAGATTGTGCCAAGTGAGGATGCCTTTATGAGCAACAAGCCAGAGGAAAGTACTAATTTTTGGCTAATTTTTTATTCTCCATATTTTCTCCCAGACGTGCTCTTGTGGCAAGAGGTGGGTGGAAATATTGATGTCATAAGCTTCGTTGATGGTGAAGGTGCCCCTCGATGAGTGCCCCCATCTTAGGATGTCTTCTCCTTGAAGAATTTTCATTTTCCTGGAGATGATTAGCTCATGCCAAGGCTGAATATCCACGTGCACTGGTATATGGAGTTTCATGTGGGTGGACTTCCAGTGGTGCTAGGTTGCCCCAGGGGAGTTCTCTTGCCAATAGTCTGTGACTGTGATTAGACCTTCCTGTGTGGTAGGGGCCATAAAGTGTTCTGCCAAAGGATCTTTCTCTAGAGAAGGCCATTGGTGCCAGGAGTCATGCCAAAAGGAAGTTGTTCTTCCATTTCTCACTTCCCAGAAGGCGTGGTTGCAATTAGGGAGTGTTTTTTCTTGGCGGAATTCCAAATCAAGGAGTGTGAGGATTTTTCATTCCAACAGATTAAGTGCTTCTCTACAATGTTTGGAGCATATTTCTTTCTCTAGAGCCGGGTCAAGAGGTCTTTGGGTCTCTTTAGCCACTGCCACTAGATCTTGTCACTGAGAACTTTAATGAGAATGGTTGGGTCCTGTAGACCAATCACGCCAGCTAGCTTGGGTCTAAAAATATTGTCCCAACTGATCAGTGTCATTTTATGATCATTCTTGGCCCCTTGCCAGAGAAAGCTTCTTTGTAAGGATTTGATGGCAGTTAAAATGCAACTAGGAGCCACCAGCACGGAAAAGGAGTAAATGGGCAGGCTTTGAAGGACCAACTTGAGAAGGATGAGATGAATAGGAATATTGAGCGTGTGAAACGTCCAAGAATAGAGTCTTTTAGTTAGGGAGGAGAGGAGCCCCTCCCATGAGTTGTTTCAGAGAGCTTTGTTTATAAGGGGAATGCCAAGATATTTGAATGGAAGGGAGCTACACGTGAAGCCCAGGAGGTTGGTAATGTGAAGTTGGACAGACATCGAGGTGTTAAAGAAGAAGATCTGGGATTTTTCTCATTTGATATCCATTCCTGAGGTTTCACAAAAAATTTGGAGAATAAGGAGGATTTTCAAAGCTTCTCGAACAGTTGGGGAGCCCAGCATTAAGGTGTCGTTGAAAAACTGGCTGCGGGAAACAGGGGGATCTAAGCCATGTAGGGGGAGTCCTGTTAGGGATATATCAACTATATAAACTTTAATGGACCGACTTAACCCTTCTTCCATAATCATGAAAAGGAAAGCGGATAGGGGGTCCCCTTGTCGAACTCCACGGAAAGGAGAGAAGGGGCAGGAAGGCACATTATTTATCAGAAAAGAGAAAAAAGTGTAGGAAGTGAGATTTAGAATCCAATCAGTCCAGTCAGGGTCAAAACCAAAAGCCAACAAAATGAATTTCATGTAGGCCCAACTCAACTTATCAAAAGCTTTAAAAAGATCTAGCTTTAGTAACATACCTAGAGTTCCTGTACTTTGGAGGGAGTGGATGACTTCATGCGCAAGGATGATGTTGTCCAGAATTTTCTTGCTTTCCACATAACCTTATTTCTCGGGAGGGATGATGAAGGGAAGGAGGGGCTTGATTCATCGGGCAATCACTTTTGTTAACAACTTATAAATAACATTGCAAAGATAAATTGGTATGAACTGCTTGGGGTGAGAGACTCATTCTTATTTGGGAATGAGGGTGAGGAAAGTGGAGTTGAGGGACGGGAGAACATGTCCACAGATGTGAGAGTCCTCAATGATTTCCAAAACCTTATCCCATATCATGGGCCAATATAAGTGGAGAAAATCCATCGTGAAGTCATCTGTACCCAAAGCTTTACCTTCAAGAGTGTCTTGCAAAGCGAGGTCTACTTCTTCAATTGTGATTGGTCTTAACAAAGCTTCATTTTTTTCCTAAGTTATGATGTTTGGAATGTGCCATGTGATCTTTTCTATTGCAAGAGTTCTTTCACCAGGGAGATCAGATAATAGGTCTTTGTAGTAAGAGGCTACTTCTTGCTCAATATCTTCATGTTGTTGTAGCATTTGACCTTGTTCTGTGACCAAGTGAGTGATTCTATTGATGTGTCTTTGTTGGATGGTTTCTCTTTGAAAGAAATTGGTGTTTCGTTCCCCCTCTTGAAGCCACTGAACTTGAGACTTTTTCCTCCACAAAATTTCCCCTTGAGTTCACCTTTCCTCCAGCTATTATTTGACTAAAGTTTCACTCTCTTTGAGTTCGACCATGAGACCCTGATTTCTGATTTGGATTTGGATGAGCTCCATTTGATCATCAAGATTCCTTTGGGCCTCAAATATGCTGCCAAAATTCTTTTTATTCTAGAGCTTGAGTCGTTGTTTGAAATTTTTTAATCTTTGTTGAAATCAGAACATCTTGGAGCCATATGGGATGGTCGCTTCCTTCCACTAGGTTGGGGCCAAGGCTTGGAACTTTGAATGCATGAACCAAAAATGCTCGAATCTGAAGGACTTGTGCCCTGGGGTGCCTGAAATATCCAGTAAGAGCTAGATCATCCAGTGATCAGAGATAGAGGTGTCCAAGATGTTGGAAACCAATTAGAGGCCATCGAACAAGAGGGATTCAGAGACAAGGAATCGATCAAGGCGGCATGCTACCTGTTGGGACCCTGAGCATCATTTTTTCCAGGTAAAGTGGTTGTTTTGGGTTTCCAAATCTATAAGACATGACTTGTCAATTAGTGCTTGAAAGAGCCTGCTTTCCACCTCAAGTCTACGAATTCCCCCTCTTTTCTCGTCTAGGTTGCAGATCATATTGAAGTCACCGGCCAATATCCATCTATGGTCCTTGGTGAGGGTAGCTAGCCATTCTAGATTCTGAATGAATTTTAGCTTGTCCCCCTGAGTGGCTAGGCCATAAACATTGGTGAGGTATCCTAGCTTATTTGAGCCAGTAAGCCTATAATTCACTGAAATTGTCCATTTAGTGGAGAATAAATTCTCCAAAATCACAGAGCTAGGGTTCCAGAGAATGGAAAAACTGGCAGCCACACCTGCAATGTCGATTGTCATTATTTTCCCTATTTTCCACCATTTGGAGAGTATTTAAGTCATTTCGTATCCTGCACATTTTGTTTTATCAAGTAAAAGAAATTCTAGTTGTTCGGCTATGATACGATCTCATAGAAGCCTTTTCTTGCTACGACTATAGAGACCTCGTATATTCCAAGAGATGGGATTCATGATGAGGATGGGGAGGGGAAAGGGGGAAAGATATCAAAGATGAGATATATCTGACCTGATTTTACCATGAAGTGGTCAATTTCCTGTATGAGTTTTTGGGTTGATTTCCTCCCTCTTATCTTTTCCTCCTTCTGAGGCTTGCATGATTCTTGCTGTGGGATTCTCTGGATTCCCAATCCCGAAGTAGATCTGGCTGCAGAACCTGCTGAGGAGTTGAGAAATACCTTCTGGACTTTGTGCAGCTAGTCCGGTGGCATAGTATACAAATCCTTCTTGTGATAATCCTATTCTAGATGGTCCAAGTATATTCCCATAATATCATGTTCATCCAGGTCAATTTCAGTATCTCCTTTTTCAGGGTCGAAGGCACCTCTAGCCTTGGCTTGGGGGGGGGGAGTATGGACGAAGCTCTTCCAAAACTGGGATGTTTGTATCTATGCCTTTTTTGTTTCATTGAGTTACAGTTTCTTGAGGAGGTATATGTGGCTCGTTCATATCATTAGGAATTTGTTGCATGACATCAAAGGAATTGTTGGAGGATGGTTCCTTGTTAGCAGTTGGGGTCGTTTTTCTAGTTGTTTGGCATTGCCTTCCGACCACATGGATGAATCCATCTCTTGGTTTGTTTTCTTTTGGGTTATCGACTTTTCACATAGTGTTCAAAGGACATTCCCTGAAGATATTCCCATGTCCATGGAATTTTCTACACCGAAAGGGTATGTGCTCATAATCAATAGTTTGAGACCAGTCTTCATCATGATATTCAAGGGCGATGGATCCATGGAGGGGCTTTAAGATATTGAGATAGAGACAAATACGAGCATAAGATGTGTACCTTCTCTGCTTGGTTTCTTAAGAGGACTTGACATAATCCCCAATGGTGTTTCCTATGCCCACCGGGATCTCTTCTAACCAGAACTCTTGTCGCAAAGAATATAGATGGATCCATAGCAATGTATGTGAAAAGTCTTATTTTTCAGGGCTAAATGTTTTCGTTCAGAATCGCAAAAAGAGGCCAATTGAGTTGAAAAAATATGGTCCTCCAACAAATATGTAGTTTTTATCCTCTAGGTTGTGGAGTATTATGGTTAAGAAGCCTTTTGAGCCTAGTTGTAGATCATAATGTCCTTTGGGTTTCCACAAGTGGTGTATCCATTTAACGAGCTGTCGTTCAGAGGGCCAAAGGCCTAGGAATTTTCCCACAAATGCATAGATCCTCATGTATTGCTTTTGTTCCTCGATTCTGGGTGTGCTGATCAAATATTTTGATGCTAGTGGTGCCTGCGAGATGCATTTACTAGGTTTCCATGGACAAGTTGTTTTCGTTTGGACTAGTATGTTGTCAATATCCATTTCTTTTCCTTTCACAACACTTTCAGAGAAGATCTGTGAGCTTTGGTCTGGTAGTGGTTCAAAGGAGGGTCAACGAAAGCCCCTGCCTGTGTACTCCTGCACAACTTCTTGACTATAGGAGCTACGTCGCGACCCTCCCTCATTTGGAATCAGGGCTTTCCTCGCCAGGGGCAGCGGAAAAAAGATGAGTGTCGAGCGCAAAAACCCTAAACCCTAGCGGGGCCACGTCGTTCTTAACCATGATGAAAAAAATAGGACCATTAATATATTAAACCATAATTAATGTATTAATTAATTATTTCATTTATGTAATAATATATTAATATAATACATTAATGTATAAAAATTGATGGTATGTTAATATGTTAATGTAATGTATTGCATCAATGTATTATCTAATAAAAATGTATAAATTAAAATTCTAATAAATTAATGCAACATATGAAACTATTAGTACATTAATATTGTATTAATACATGAATACATATTAAAATATTAATACATTTTTAATAAATACATCATTAAAATATTAATACTCCAACAAAATAATATATTAATAAAGTAGTAACACATTAATAAAATAGTAATACATTCACCTTAATAACTTTAATAATAGATTGTTAAAGTATTATTTAAAATTAATGTATAAGTTAAAGTAATATTTAAGATTAATGTATAATATAACATATTAATTAATTAATTAATTAATTAATACATTAACAATGTAATGTAAATTAAGTAATTAATATATTTATACAATATTAATTAATATAATAATATAATAATACATTAATATTACATCATTAAAGTAAAAAAAAAAAACATTTCATACATAAATAAATACATTACTATTGTATTAATACATTAATAAAGTATTAATACAATGATAAATTAATGCATTATTAAAATATTAATACATTAATTGATAATGAACATGGTTTACTATGGTTGACCATGATCATGGTTAATTTTGTTAGACCTTGGTTGAATCTGATAAGAAAAAGTTAATTATGGTTAATCATGGTTGTCCTTCACCATGGTTGATTGAGGTTGACCATAACCATTGTGAAAAATGTAACAGATTCTTTTATTGTGACAAATCTGACAAATTCTTTAATGCCATGATGTTTTCTTTTTATATTTTATTTTATTTTTATATTTTACGATAAAATAAAAATTCATCAAAATTATTATTTTTATTTATTATTTTTATAGTGAAATTGTTATTACATAATAATGCTTAAACTCACATATTTTACAAAAATGACAAATCCAAAAATATTTAATAAATTGGTCATTAATGCTTTTACACAGTTAAATGCAAAGAATCCAAAAACAACTTAAAATTGTAACTAAAATGAAAAGGTGTTTTAAAATTAGTATATGAAAGCACAACCATAGTACATCTTCAAATTCCTAAGGTTCTTATCCAAATGTTGTGACTTAGTTTTTTCAATTCATGTCAATTGTGCTTTCTTAAACAAAATGAACAAAAGTTCAAATACAACTATTTGAAAAAATAAGATTTAAAAAAAGTGTAACAATGCAAAAAGATTAGAAATTGAAATGCCCATAATCTATATAAAAATTTTGCAATATTTTTCAAGATTAAATATATTTACAAATTTACAAGGTTTTTTAAAATCAAATAACAATTCAAGTGAATTAATTTAAAATTTTAATACACCAATAAAATAATCAATTAATTATAGTATTAATAGATAAATAAAATATTATTAAATTATTAATTTGTATTAATGTATGATGTAATTTATCAATTAATTCATACATTAAAAATTTAATGTATTAATTAGATAATATTTTATTACATTATTAATTAATATATTGCTAAAGTATTAATATACTAATAAAATAACCCCCGGATGGTGTACCACCTGGACAAAGTTCGAGGACATTTGGAACCAGACGACCTAGGAAGTTATTAACCCCAATTGCCAGGCCACAATCATTAACTTCCCCATGGCTCACGCCATGAGGAAAGTTATAGTAGTGTGCCTGGCTAGACAGGTCGGGTTAATGGCCACGCAAGCAAGCCAAACCAGGCATACCAGGACCATGCTAGCTGTCAACTTGACTTCAATGGAAAGAAGGGCTATCAACTCAGGGATGAGCAACAATCAACAAGATTTCACCCTAGTGTATTCCTCTATTCTTCATCCGCCCTGGTCCATTCCTCCATTCCTTCTCTTCGGCTCTTCAGAGCATTTCAACATGGCTTCTCTCTGTGTTTTTTTCTTGAGCACTCTTGCCATTTACCTTGACTCTGATACCCTCCTACTGCTATACTCACTCATCGCTCACAAACTCCTTCTCTGCATTTCCACCAGTTGCTTCTCCTGCTCCTCCGAGCACCATATCTCAACCTCCATTCCCACAACCCATCACCTCCATACTATTCCAAGCATGCCCAAGGAAAGAGGGAAATCCAAGAGGGGTGCTCGTTATTACATCACCCTCTCCCGTTGAAATATACTCTCCCCCTCCCAACTGGCTCTTATTGCCCATTTCACAAGCCCTTGACACACCAACCAGAGGCCACAAGAGGCTCCTCAATTCGCTTCTCTTCAGCTCCATGGCGTCATCTCGGTGAAGGAGGAAGTGTCACCTTCGTGTGCACACATCCCTCCATCCACCCCTCTTTTGCTCCATGGTCTGAGCTCGGTTAAGGAGGAGGCACCACCTTCGTGCGCACACTCTCCTTTGGCCACCAATCTCTTGGCCCTCCCAAATCTCAATCCATAGGACCCCTACTATGGTGATGGTAGCTGTATGGTGGAGGAGGAAATCCCCCCAAACTGGAAAGTGGACGAAATCATAGCGGCAGCCAACGAGATCACCATAGAGGTCGTTAGCAAGGAAAATGAGGAGGAGTAGCCTCAACAATTTTCAAATCGTCTCACAGAGGAGCACCTCCAACTCCTCTTTGAAATCAAGTAGAAACAAGACGATTAGATGCACTCTCAGAGCATCCTTGTCCAAAGGATGGACATCTTGTTTGACGCACTAGTGGATGCTCTTGCGCGTGCCATATGCCCAACATACGGCCAACGGTTCACCCCAGTCTACACAACTCATGGACAACCAAGCTCAACAATGGAGTGAAGTCTCCAGGTTATGGTTCTTCGTCAATTCTAGTTGCAAGATTAACTACTTAGTTTACCATAGCAACAAGATAGAAGAACACACAGTTTTTTCATATACTATTTATGTAGTTTTGTTAATAGCATCTCTGTCAATAGTTAGTCTTATAGACCATCCAAATATTGTACACATTTTTTTGTTTACGTAGATAGGATGCAGAATTTTGTGTAAGCAATCTTGTTCAAATAACTCTAGCATACAGGATGATGTGTCAATCTCAGAACATCTAAGAGCCACTTATTCTGGTTTCCCATATGTGGAAAAACAGATGGCTCACACTTGTCACACTCGTCATTGTACAACTTACAAATGTCATTAATATAAGAATCTACTTTTATTTTTTTTTTAATGTACTAATAAAATAATACATTAATAATAATAATAAATTAAAAAAACATTTAATACATTATTTATCAATTAATTTATACCTTAAGAATTTAATGTATTAATGAGATAATATTGTATTACATTATTAATTAATATGTTGCTAGAGTATTAATATATTAATAAAATAATACATTAATAATAATAATAATAATAATAATAATAATAAAATTAAAAAAACTTAATGCATTAATAAATATATTATTAAAATATATAAATACATTAAAACATTGATAAAATATTAATACACAAATAAAACAATACATTAAAATTATTATTATTATTAAAAATATTTTATTATTATTTAAATTATTTTTTAATAATATTTTATTATGATTAAAAATAAATATTAATTACAATATAATCTTAAACCTAACTCTAAAATGAATAACTAGAATCCTAAATTTTCCATAATTTTGTCTGTTTGTTCTATTTGGTAATTCTCTATATTCATTCTACTTGCATTTATGCTAAATAAGTTCATGCAAATGCTAAATGCACTCATGCATTTATAATTAAAACGTTGAAGTATTCAGTTTTTAAAAATGGAAAGAGAGTATTTGAAAAATGATTGTTATATAGTAATGCTTAAAGTCACATATTTTATAGAGTACAAAGATGACAAATCCAAAAATCTTTAATAAATTGATTGTTACCTTTGAAAAATGAAAAAATGTTGTTATATAAAAATGCTTAAACTCATATATTTTACATAGTATAAAAATAACAAATCCAAAAATATTTAATAAATTGATCATTGATATTTTTATAAAATTAAATGAAAATAATCCAAAAGCAAATTAAATTTGTAACTAGAGTGAGAAAGCCTTTTTAGAATTATTTTATTATGAAATAAAAATATATATGAAAAAATAACCATAAGACATCTTAAAATCCTGAAGGTTCTTATCCAAATGTTGTGGTAAAAGGAAAACGCTACTATGGCTGTCATTAATATGTATGAGAAAGTCATTAAAAACTAAAATATATTAGATATTTAAAATTATATACTATTTAAAAAAATTAAATAAAAACCTTAGTTTAAAGGTACATAATAACATGTAAAATATATAGTCATTACACATCAATGTTCATATTTTTCATTACACATCAATGTTCATATTTTTCTCACATAACAATACATAAAGCCAAATGTATTCATTCATAAACAATGTTTAGCTTTTCACTTAATTTGATAACAAAAATTGATATTAAATTTATTAGATGTATTTTATTGGCATGGACGAACCTTCGAAACTTTGTTCTAGTTATGTAATTAAGAGTAGAATTTGAGAAACATACCTTGAAATCTCAATGGATGCAATAAAATATATAAATAATATTTCCAGAACATCAAGGGTTATAATTCTCGTCAATGTATTGAAAATAAAATAGATCTTTAACATAGACATTTCAAACAATATACAAGAGGATTATCCCTATTTCTATTGGAAATTAAAATGATACATACATGAGAGGAATCATCTAGACATGTAGTGGCTTATATGATATTGCCAACATATTTTCCAAGCTCGTAGGAAGCATCGCTTGCAGTCTTGAACCTAGAAAAACAAAACATACATGATTAAGAAAAGGCATAAACCGTAAATCAAAGAATCATAAACCACATAGTTATTTTATGAACCTAAATTGATGATCAATTTAAACCTAAATTGCACATCGATATAAACCATAAACTATAAATTAGAAACCTAAATAAAAAATCAAAATCGTAAACATAAATCAAAAACCTAAATAGTTAAGAGTGAATCTTCCTTACACAGTGGAGGAAACACAGTGCCTTATGGGTGTGAGAATATTGAAACTACGGAACAATTTCGAATCCTACCCTATGATTTCATTGTGAGGCCAGAGTAAATACTATAAGCAAGGCCAGAAAGGAAGCCTATGTTGGCATGTGCTCTGCTTCTCCAATGTGTATTTGTAGGCCTAAGCTTTGTTTCCATTTCTGTATTCATAAAACCCAAATTGAAACGCCTCCTAGGCTTCGCACATTCATAAAACCGAAACTGAAACACTCGCCATAAAATCCAAATTGAAACGCCCACCATGCTTGAAAAATTCATAAAATCCAAATTGAAAACAAAATTCAAAGTCATGCCACAATCGTAAAACCTAAAATGAAATGCATGCCCAAATGAAATGGAACCCATAGAAAAAATGCCCACCAACGTATGAAAGGCCAAGACAATCCTCTCAATGGCGATAGAATTACCACACTGGACAATATAATTACCACACCGGGGAAGATAATTATTCTCCAATACCACATTACCACACCTGCCAATATAATCCTCTCCGTGGCACTAGAATTACTGACACTTTGTAAATTCGTAAATATTAAATGGTTATGTTCCACTTCCACTTCTTTCCACTTTGTGCCAAAAACTTAATCTTTTCTAATCTTTATAAAAGAGAGGAAGTTAGTGGTTGAATTCACAACCATTCATTTGATGGGACGACTAAGAATATTCTATCCATATTTAATCTTGTCCATAGAAAATTGATTAAGGACTAAGGATTACATTTTGACTAACTCATTAATGTTTAGACTAATGATTACATTTTGAATAACTCGTTAATGTTCAGACTCCCAATATTTAAGTTATTAATAATCATTATATCTTCATTATTATAGGATGGATGTGAATCATAATCGAGATCAAAGGTTCAACACCTACTACTTGTAGTTGGCATCTCACCCTCATAATGTCATTCAATTTTGGCATTCAATTTTTTATACTTTCGTCCACTCTTGGCTTATGACTATAAATTGTAATGACATTGGAAACTTATTTGTAAGAATAGTTGCAAATATGTGGTTCAATTATAATTGTAAGAAGCAAAGAATAGACATCGATTGAACCCAAGGAAATGAGGTCATGTCCCTTTCTCCATATTCACATATTTTATCTCTCTAAAGGTCTCTAACATATTGGTTCATAGTTATTTTGTTGACATCTCCATTATAGCAATAAATGCTTAAAGGTAACAAAGCACATATTTAATACTTGAATGTAAATCTCTCAACAATCCATCAATCTTTTGTAGGTTTGGTTCAACTCATTGTAAAGATAATGCATAGTTTGTTTTCTTTCACATAAGTGTGTTTTAGATTTTGATTGGGATAAAACCTCTATTAAGATCGATGAAATTTTATAACTTGCACATCTTCTTGATTAATTTTAGATGTAAACCTACAAAAAATGAGCCTTGGCAACATCACCAAACCTAAAGTTGGGATTATAGTAGTGAGAATTGTGAATCTATTCATTCAATTTTTTACTTCGCCAAACCCTCACTTGTGTGTTCTCCATGTTGATCATTCCCCTTTCATCCATTCTAGGCATCTTTATCTACCACTCTTTCAATTTCTTCTTCTTGTTTCTAGCAATATTTGTATCAAATTGACAATACTTCACATGTAAAATATTTTGAGAATACCTCATAACTATGATCCAGGAGGATATTGGTGGCCACTCACCTTTTCAAGCTGGCTCAAAATAGTTTTCTGAGAATTTTAGTAATTTACTATTTTTAGCAGTTTTTAACTTCTGGGGCCATTTTGAGGGCCTAAATGAAGGTTTTTCGGGATATATCTTCTCAATGATAGACAACAATGCTAATTCAGCCCCCAAAATGAATCTAATCGATGATACCTTTCCAACGAGCTATCGTGCATCCCAAACGGAGATCGTATGACAAAGTTATGCCCCGAGAAGTTGATACACCAAACTACCCAAAATGAGGTCCCCAAAACAGTTGGATTTTCATCTTTTGGGGTTAGGGTTTTGGATTTTATTTATGATAAAAAGGCCTTTGGAGCCTCATTGTAAAATCATCTTCTTGCGAATGAGAGTAGCGGACACATCTCTTCTCCGAGATAAGTTGCCACGATTCTAGCGAGTCTTTCACTCTGTATTTTTATAGTCTTTGTACATTTTCGCTCATTAATAAAAAAATTGTGCTTTACTGTATCTCGATGTTTATGGTTGCATCTTTGATACATTTTTGGTATATTATTGGATATTCAAGATATCTCTGTACATTGCTTTATTATATCTCCGCTCTCATTTCGTGCCGAAAATAATCAAGATCAAGCTCTCTTTCCTCATGCTTCACACCCAAGATCTATGAGACTTATCATTTGTAGAATTAATTCTTGTATCAACATTTTTTTATCTTTGGGTGTTCTTAAATAAGATATGGAGAGTGTAAAAAAATTGTTTTGATCATCAAATCTATGCATTAGGGATTACATTATAACATCCACTCTTGCATGCATATTTGCATGGTTTGAGAAAGAAAGTGAACAATCAATATCCAATATCCATAATAAGAATAACTTACTTGGAGGTCTTGATGAATAATTCATTTTAACTATGTGTTTGTATGGATCTTAGAAAGAACCAAATCATACCACTAGGTGTTTAGGCTAGATAATGTTATCCATATCCTAACCTTGCTAACCATTTTCCGTCTTTCCAATATCATTCATTCCATCCACTTCAAAAAATCTTATCCTAATCATGTTGATTTCTCAAAGGTCAAAAGTAAAGTCTATATCAATAAAGACACTAAGGCTAAGAGGCGAAGAGCTAAAGTTGAAAGCCAAATATAAATCTTGAGCAATGTCCCTCGCTATGAGACCAATGCCCCTAGCCTCTAGTTTGTCTACAAATATCTAAATAAAAGGGACTTGTTCAATAAACTAAACATTTAAACAAAAATAGTTAAAGGGGTAGTAAGAAATATTGTTGAGGATGGTAACTCAATGCTAAACTCCCTCTAGAAAACTATTGTAAGAAAAAATCCTAGCTAAATAAAGCTATATGAATAAATAAATGAATAATAAGACCTTTGTATGTCTAAGACTTCATGAGTCATTGCATGAACCCATATCCCTTTCCCTTTTGTTATTAATTACTCATTTTTCCTATCTTCCACCTAGGTACTTACGAAATATAGGTTGTCCTAGGATGTGATGTATGTATAAGGGTTAATATTTTTCCCCTTAGTAAGACTTAGGAAAGTATTAAAAGTAATCTCATTTGTTATATTGTGCTAAGAGATGTCACCGAGTGCTACCAATTAATGGCTTGGTAAGAGGCTAGACCCATTACTTCAAGTGGGTGTTGTGCATTGGGATACATGTACCATGCCTCAAGATCCATGACACTGCCTTGGGATCGGTGATGCCGCATTGGGATCCTTTTACGCATATATGACCATATATATAGACATTGTATCTATGACATTTTACTTTGGATCCGTGTACTACATCGAGATACATGTCACTGCATTTAGACCCATGAAAGTGCATCGGTCCATGGAAGGGATGCCATGTCATCACACATGCCACATGGACCATTTATATGCATCCTCCTTATTCAGTTGCATGTTGCATGCATGCTCATGCATTATTTATTCCCCTTGGACCACACATGGGGGGTATTTAATGCATTTGAGAGGATGATTTCACATTATGAGGATGGTTTCACATGGATGATTTCACATTATGAGGATGGTTTCACGTGGTGGTACATCTCTTAGAATGATTCTTTGATTACATTATGTATATGCATGTTCCTAGGAGATTGAATCAAATCACAGATACTCTAGCTAATCATGTATTAGATTGACATATTGCACACACGTAAGAAAAAAAACACACATACACATGTAAATACATATGTAAATAAATGTAACCCATAAGAAATAAAAGATGTAAATATGCATATATATATCAAAATTCTCAGAGTACATAGGTGGGCACAAGCGGCTCAAAAATACATATCCAATACATGTCACGGGGTTTATGCCCTCAAAAATATAAAAAAGTTCCCTCGACACGCAAGTGGTCCATCCTAAGCTAAGGGCAGGGCCTATTGGCCCTGCCATAGTAAACCACAACGTTTTCCAAACATCGTAAGAGTTGGACCCAGGCCTTTGGCACCCCAACTATGTGAGGTTGCATTGATGGTGGGCGATCCTCGATCTTTGCCATAGGGACTATGCAAGTGAGCGTGGTGAGGTTCTGCTCCACCCATCTCAAAACTCTCTCAGCCTCTCTGGTTGGAGGTCTCCCTGCTATTGCTGGTCCGACGACCGTGGCTGGTACTGCCTTTGGTCGAGGATGCCCCCTGGTCATCGAGAAGTATGATGGATGCATTGGTCCCACATCTATACATAAATGGATACATAGTTGTCAGATACTCTGATCCCAAGTCCATAAAAATGATATATATATATATATATATATATATATAGAAACAAAAATTAAATAGCCCATTAAAAAAACAAAAGAAACAAAAAATTAAATAACATTAAAAACAAACGTACCTATCTCTCCTCACTTTGCTCTGAGAGGTATGGGCATGTTTGGGTCCCTGGAGAAGTTGATCCCTACGTAGGAGTAGTCCTATATTGTCGGAATCTATCATGCCCACCAGTCCAAAAATGTATCATCGAAGGCCTCTATGGTCCTTCCTCCACCCTGTCGCAAAAGCAATGTTGTCCATCTACACACTGCTGGGAGTGAGGCCTCATACCCTCACATTGTCTCTCATGGACTGAGACCATGTACTCTCGAAGAAGAAGAATGAGCACAAAATGGTCCCAAATCCAAAGTTTTTGTTGTCCCGCCCATGAAACTCGGTGATTTTCCTCTTCATGTAGTCTAGCATGGTCATGTTCCAGTCGAATATTCATGCATTCAAGAACTACACTTCACAATGCATATGCGCCCAGGAGGCCTAATGTAAGGCCACAGATCTAGTGATCCTCCAAATAAGTAAAACTATCACTTTCAGTGATAGGTTGGTAATCTCTTTTATTGGCACATGCAAGCCTACTTTAATAGTGCCGGCCTCGCAATTAAGTCCGATCAACTTGACAATGTTATGAGGCCTGGGGGGAAAATATCACAAGTTGACCAGTTCACCTCTCCTTAAGAGACCAAATAGAAAGTAAATGTTTTCATTTTTTGGAGTCAATGACTCCCCCTCAAGAATAAACGCCTCAGCATCGAGGTGCCAATAGTCTACCAAAACATTCAACAACCTAATTTTTTCCCTCATGAATGGACACCGGAAGAAATTCCACAAACCGCATTGTCTCAATGTGGCCATAGCTGCAAGGTCCTCATCGACCAATATATCAATTTCCTCATGCTCCCTCTCTCTCCAATGGACCTACATCCTACAAAATGACAAGTTCAAAGGGGAGTTAGCTCCTGTATTTTCAATATTTTCTAAGTCCTTGAGGGTGTACACGGGATGTATTGGGAATAGTCATGTATGCACGTGGGTAGATTGTTTTCTACCCGTGTAGATGCAGGGCCACCCTTTTTTAGGAGTGCGTACCCCCCAAAAAAACAAAATAAAAGAAAAAAGGAAGTATTGAAATGCAAGAGGGGTTGATTGGTACTTACTTGGTCCAAGTAGAAGTTTGTTTCATCCTCTGAAACTCTCGAAATCCACTTCTTTAACAAAGGGGTGTTTTTGTCTTTTTGGTCAATTCTCAATTTGCAATGGTGATGATGAGCCGCCAACTTATATTTATAGACTTTTTTGGCCCCTTTTGTCATTTTTTGGACCCTTTTGTCTTTTTTTCTGGCTTGAAAATCATTTAACATCGTTCTTGAGTTTCTCATTGGATGTTACGATACACTTTACTTTTGGTTTGGAAAACTTTTTGAGAGAAGGGTCACTTTTGAAGGTCCTTTGGTAAAAGTCATTTTTCCAACTTTTTGCATTTAAGTTAGGATTCCACCTCCACTTTCTGCATCTCGTTGTCTTTTCTTCTTTGCCATAGGATCGATCCCACCGAATTGCAACACAGAATTGACATTGCTTCTTTAGAAGTTTCATAATTTAGTGGTAGAGCCTTCTTTTACATGGATTCCCTAAGTAGATCCTAGTTGCATTTTGGTGTCCATGTCGTTATTAATGAATTTAGGCTCGGGAGTCCTTGTTAGTCTCGTCTTAATTATGATTTTGAGCCTTATACGTCTAATATGTCATCACTCTTGGCCTCACCCTCAAGACTCCCAAAATGAGTCTTCTTTAAGCTCTTTTTAGACTCTATAAACATGAAAATATTGTCGAGCGATCTTGCTACCCTTCACGCTCGCCAAACGAAAACTTGAAGGCACGTTTTTCCTGTGGTAGTTTACCCCTTTTTTGGTCTGGACGGTCAATTGTACGAACAAAGGTATACTCTAGGAACTTCGGTTCACTAGAAGAGTATTCTCAGGTATATGTTTAACCCTTTTTCAGGCCTGAGGGACTAAATTTACAAAAAAGGAACCCCCATGGAGTCCATAGTTAAGCTCTTTTTAGACTCCCTAAAATTGAAAATTTTTTCAAGTGACCTTGTTTCTCCACACTCATTAAACTGGTCCAGAAGAACATCCCCTATGGAGTCCATAGTTAATCTCTTTTCAGACTCCTTAAAATTGAAAAGATCATCGAGTGACCTTGTTCTTTCACACTCGTTAATTGGTTCAGAAAAAACATCTTCTGGCATAAGTTTACCCCTTTTCCAGCCTATAGATTAAGGAGGAAAAGGGTACACCTCAGGAGATTCGTCTCACTGGGAGAGTTCTCCTCAACAAATTTTACTTTTTCGGGCTAAGGAAACTAAATCTAGAAAAATACAGTGAGTCCATAGTTAGGCTCTTTTGAGACTCCATAAAATTGAAAATATTTCCGAGTGATCTTGTCTTTGTGACACTCGTTAAAATGGTTTTGAATAGACATATTTTTCAGTGCTAGTTTACCCCTTTTTCAAACTGACTAGACTACCTTTGAAAAAGGTACCCCAGCGGAGTCTTCTTTTATGATTTTTCAGACTCTCTAAAAATGAAAAACCACCGAGATTGCCTTCTTTGGGCTCATTAAAATTACATTGATGGGCATTATCATTGTGTCCTATCAATCGCATTTTCATTCCTGCGTCTTTGGCCTAATGCCGGATCCATGTTTCTCTTAACTAAACCTTTGAAGCATGCCTTATACGCAAGCCTTGTAGCACTTTGCCTCTGTGTCTTGACACCTTGACCCATGGAGGAATTTTACCGAGTGTCCTTTTCCTGCACATGTCTCCTTTCTCTGATCATTAGTGTGTTCCTTGCGCTTGGAACTAGTATGCTTGCGACACTCGTTCCTCCATTGTAACGTAGCATTCTTTTATTCTTTTTCAAGCTCTTTCAAAATATTGAAAAAGACAAAAAAATGAAATATACCCCAAAAAGAGGATGGGAAAAGTATTTTCTTTTTATGGCACCACAATGAGTTGCCCTTGAAAAAATCACGTCCTTCTGTTTGTTTGTCAAGATTTTGTATTTAATATGACCTTAGGAAGATTTTCTCGCTACATAGAGTTGTGTCCTCCTCCGTTTGGTTATTCTTCCAAAAATTTGAAGAGTTTGTGTTTCTCATGCATCATGAACTTATGTGAATGTCATACTTCCTAAGTCTGATCATATGTCGTGATATTGTCCAAGGGAATTTTTACTAAGCTTGAGTCGGCCCTTCTGCATTTTGTCTCTTGCCCTCATGCCCGACCATCCTAAAAGTCCAATGAAGTCCTTGTTTGAAATCACTGAAGTTCTCCGCATGATCACTGATATCCTCTTGTTTGTTCCCCGACGAGCCGTCGAAGACCTCTGTGTAGTGAAGTCGTACACTCACATTACACTCCTACCCGAGTTATGAATATATTGAAGTTGTTTTTTGATCTCTGAAGGCCTCATCTCCAACCATCGGACGTCATTGGCTTCTTGAAGATGGATACTATACATGTATATCTTTGATTTTGAGATGTAGATCCATTGTGTATTGCTCGCGGCTACACTTTAAATAGTTATATGACATGGATCTGCAGTGTATTTGATTGGAAACCATGATTTATTTCATCCCCAGCATGGGTATCCTACCTTGATGAGACAATTGTTATTTTTGTAGATGGCACCTCCCAAACTCTGGTCATGGGCTCACTCGTTTCATACGTTCGTGAAGATTTGTAATATATTTCGGCCATCAGATGCTCTTATGACCTCATGCATTAGGGGGAATCTCTTATATCCCTAAACTTCATCATACATGCATACCTGGCATCAGGCCATCTTACTTGCTATTTTTTCCAAGCCATCATTGAGAAACTCTTCTTAAAAGCCATATTTTTGAAGATGTATGTGCCCTGCACCACTACTGCCCACGTACACACGCTTGTTGCACCATTACAACTCGCATATGTATTCTATATGCATCATTACAACCTGCATATACCCACAAAAGTTGAAAAAATTAAAAGGTTGCAAGGAATTCGTTGAGATTACGGGCTATTGGACAATTTCCCAATTGTTCCACCGCCTATAGCCCATCACCCAACTGAATAACCATCCTTTTTATCATATAAAAGGGGGTGTTGCGGTCTCATTAAAAATCTAAGCATAATAATAGTGAAACTCTGCCCATTTTAGTTTCCCCCCTTGCCCCAAGAATTTGCAGCCACATTGTGAGTTTTGAGCCAGAATTCCTTATTCTTTCCTTTTTCCTCATTCATAAGCCTATGCCATTTCCCTAGAGAGAATTGTGAGAGGAGAAGGATACGTGGAAGAATTTGGAGCTTGGTGAAGAGGATCTCGGACCAAGTTCGAGGAGAAGTTGTCGATCTCATTGTAAGTGACTTTGTGAGATTAATAAAAAGAAGTACCTTTTCTGTCACGCCATATGATGTGTTCAATATTTATGTTTGACTCGTGTTTTATTATGACATATAACACACTAATTCATATATGAGATGCATGTTCGTAGTTCTTCGTTTGTTTGTTTATGAATGGAGGTCGACTTTGGGAGGAGATTTGTAATTGAGGAACAACTGAATGCAAAAGGATCGACATGGGATGCGAAGTTTAAGGTAGAGTTACCAAATCCTTTTATCTTTGTGTTTTATGCATGAATGTGGGGTATTGTCGAGGTATTATAAAGAGCAGGAGACTTTATATGGTTAGATCTGCCTACATGTTGAACCCTAGTGTAGTCCATAGGGGGCTTTTCCTACTATAGTAGTTTTGTCTAGTTGTATTACATGTTTGTCACTTTTGAGGGGGACCGCGTTTATTTTTTTGCAAATAGATAGTAGAATAACATTAGAGGAGGATCCTGAATCGGCCAAACAGTTATGGAGGTTTCTGTTGAATACTTCAAACATTAATAGGAATGGTGGAACAAAAGGTTTTCCCTTCTTATCTTCAGAATAGGCATTCACGGTCGGTGTATTCCCTAGATCCGTGGAAGTTAGATTCCTTCCTGGGTTAATGTTATCGTAGGATCTTCGACTATTTTTAAATCTTGTAATAGGAAGTATTTTTGTTGAGGGATCCTAAATATGTACATAACTAATATATTAGCCTTCAACTTTTTCAAGTCTTCTACTATGTTGTAGTCCAGCTTGGGTGATTCTCAGGTATGGATTCTTATAGGGTTCTTATGGGGAGAAAGAGGTTCTTTCGGGTGATCGAGAGTTGATCTTCCTCCCGAAGTTTGGGTAGTAGTAAGGTCGTTTGAGACGGGTTGACCCTTTACTTTTTGTTTTCACAACCAAGACTTCAGCGGGTGGTTCTTGAACCTCAAACAGGTCATCGAAAGGCATGGCTAGGTCAGGATCCCATATCAACATGGTTGTTTCTTCTAGTGGTTCAATGTCTTCCTAATCGACGATATTCATACTGGAGCCACTTGGTTGTTCGGTCAGGGAGACTTTGTCTAGAAACTGGTTGGCCATCAAATTCATGGCATGCACCCATTGAGGGAAGTCTCTTTTGGAGTGGTTTTCTTGGTGATAAGTGCATAAATATTTACATGCTACATTTCCAAGATTGATGTTTAGTTTGGATGGGGGAGGTTCAATTGCTTTGAACGATGTATTTCTTTTAAATAAAGGCTTATAGTGCCTTTGGCCTTGGTTTCCCTCCTCTGCACTTCCTTTCATGTCTATGATTTCATTTGATAACTTCTTAACCATGCGTTGTAGCTCTTCTATGTCTCCATTACCCTTTTCAGGACCTTGTTCTGTTTGTTTCCTGTGGGTCTAGTTAACAAGAGTCCTCTCCAAGGAGGAGGTTGAACATCTTTCTTAACTAAAGAGACCTGGCCCTCTTTACATCCTTTCATTTGAAAATCTATCATTTTGGCTTCTTCAAAATTCTCAGCTAGGGTTATTTTGGCAGCCCTCTTCACAAACATGGAAATAAAAGCTAGGAGAGCATTAGCATATACTTCGATTTGCAACTCTTGAGTAGGTTTAGCTTCGGACTGGAATTGGTTTAAGATAGTTGTGAATATTTGGTTGAATTCTTTGACTCTTTCCTTCAAACTCATAGTGGCAACGAACAACTCAGCCATCAGAGATCCCATGGTAGTTTTTTCTGTGAATTTATCTAAAAAATCTTTTTGAAACTTCATACAACTAGTCATGGATCCTACAGGTAAGTTAAACTATCACGTGGAAGCAAAATTCTCAAAATTATAGGGGAATAGCCTGCATACTACATCTTCATGTTGGACATTCATAATTCTGATTGCTAGTATGAATTTCTTGATATGATCTTTAGGCAATCCTGAGGTCTCGGGGTCAAAATTAGGAAGTAACTTCTCTAGATGTTGGGGAAGGTTATGTACTCGTCCTGGGATGGCCAAAGCATCTCTGGCCAACCAAGGTTGATTGTTCTGAGGTGGGTTTCCCCTTTCTTCATCATGGTCATTGTTGTATTCCATATCTTCGAATCCTGAGTTAAATTCTTCCTCTTTGGAAAAATCAGCCGGCTCAGAGACATCGTTGGCTGGCATTTCAGGGATTAGATTAAGGGGGTGTTTGATTTTGGTTATTGCAAAATATATTGGGTCTTCTACTATGTGAACAAAAACTTGGTCGGGGGTGTCGAACACTGGTATGGTTATTTTTTGTCTTTGAGGAAGTATCGGAGCTAAGGACAATGCATTGATTTGTCGGGTGTATGCTCTTGTGATTCTTCTAAATTGATTTAATTCCTCGTGAGTAAGAGCATAAGTTATATCAGGGAACAAGCGTTCTTCCTCATGCTGGGGTGAGTTACTCATTTCAAGAGTACTCAGTGTGTGTGGGTTGTCTTGGGAATGACTAGCCATGCATGTGGGCTGTTTTGAATCTACAGGTTGTCTAAAATATTATATGGAATATGTATTCAACCATTCATTCTTCAAGCCCTCCTTCTAGCACCAATTCTGTTGATGGGTCCTAAATCCCTTTAACTCAACAACAGAAAGCAAACCCACCACCGAGGCCCAATTAGACTCTACAGTGTTTAATGGTGGAATGGTTCTCCAGATATTGTGATTCGACTGAAATAATCGATGGGCTTTACGTTTTCTTGTGAAGGTTTTCTCCTTCGGTTCAAACTTTCTCTTTTTGTATTTTGTCTTAGGTAGGACTGATATAGGATGAAATCCAGTAGAAACCAACTAGGTAAAAAAATGAGAACAGGTTTAACTACTGGAGGAGAGGTTGAGCTTGGGATAACTCGTTACTCAAGCATGCAGACAACGATCGTCTACCACAAGCCTAGTACCAATACGTTAACCATGTGAATATTCCAATTATTGACTGAGATAAAAGTTATCATAAGAAAGCATGCATGTGATAAATGATGGCAAGTAAAATAATTCACTCAACTCTAATCATCAATCACATAATAACACAAAGATTGGTTTTCATCATTAAAGAAAGAACTGTAAAACATTGCATCAGATAAATTATCAATAGATTTAATATCTCTTACTCGTTACAACATCCATTCATGAGACGAGATAGGAAATAGTTCTTCTCCACATCCACTCATACACACATTTGATGAAAAAATGAACTTGTCTCTGGTCCAGAAGGACCTCTCAATTAAAGGTAGCTCCAAAATAATTCTTAACTAAACCAAAAATGAGAGTTTCTTGCAACAACCATCGACCCTTGACTAATCGGTCGATGCTCTTATTTATAACATAAAATTAACTAAAAATAACAACTAAAGTGAAGATAAGTAAAAGAAATTCGTTGATCCGGATTTATGTAGGAACACAATGAAATACGGAAATACACATAAACATAGAGATGCAGCAGAAATAAGACTTCATTTCATTAATAACAAATCACTGAAATATGCTTACAGACAGAATGGAAATAAACTAGCTAGGGCGCTAGTAGCTTATCTCTGAGAAGAGATGTGGTCGCTACTCGCATCCATGAGAAGATGATTACAATGAGGCACTGAAGGCCCTTTTACAATAAACGAGAATGCCAAAAGTCCTAGACATCCAAAAACCTAACCCTGGGAGATGAAGCGCCAAAAGTCATGTGGGCCCCGTTTGGGTAAGTTGGTGCATCAACTTCCC
>SNQJ01S0036005.1:160025-174439 GCA_010110895.2 Picea sitchensis | reverse complement strand
ATTTTCTGAATCTGAATCTTGGTGAGTTGCGTGCCTTGTTGGAGAAGTTGTGCTGCTTGGTCTGTGGAAGACTGTCACAAACCTATTGATGGCAGGGTTGAATATGTTCCACCAACCTGTTGTCTTTGGGTTTGATGGGGCATTGTGTAGGCACTATTGTAGGTGAAGAAAAAATATCTTATTTCTCTTCAACAATTTGTTTTTGATGGATAGAAGGTGTTGAGGCTGCAGTGGTTGCAACGGTCTTCTATGCATCTTTTGAATAGACTGTGAAGATGATGAATGTTGTAGTATGAGATATTACCTTGTGGCACTATTTTGGTGGAGCAGTAGTTAGAACTACCTCTGGTATCCTATAGAGTTGACCTTCCATAGTTATAATGAAACTATAGGGTCTATAATTATAGACAACATGACGTTTCTACATATATGGTTGGCCCAAAACAACATCACAGACATTAAGAGGGGAAACATCACACACTAACTCATCCTTGAAGGGTTGGATTCCATAGGACAAGCGACACTGTTGGCTGACACGAAGATCTCGTCCCTGGTGAAGCAATCTAATGTTGTATGGTTGTGGGTGTGGTTTTGTTGACAACCCCAACTGTTTGATGACCTTATCTAAGATGAGGTTCTTCTGGTGGTCGTTATCAACAATGAAATGAAATGGGGTCCCCTCACCCACATTTGTGAATGGAAGAGGTGCTCCCCCTCTTCAGGATCTACTGGTTCTTCTGGTTGAATTGTTGTGGTCACGACAGTAGCAGTGGGTTATGTGTCAATGATCTGTTTGTTTTCAATATTTTCTGGATCGGATTTTGAATCAGGGTTCAGCTCCATGTTTTTTACCTCGGCCACCAATGACTATTTCGAGCAACATTCATCGATGTTGTGCCTAGGGATTTTGTGGAAGTCACACCACTTCCCAATGTCATTCTTCGTCTTTCCTTTACCCTTATTGTCTTGTGTCTTGGACTGGTTGTCTAGATAATGCAGGTTAGGGTCATATTTACCATGCTTTAGTTATTGCAGATTTACAGACCTGAATTTCCATTTGTTCTGGTGCCTAAATTTCTGCTTGATTTTGACAGCATAGTGATAGGTAGCTCTGAATGATGAGATGTTTAGTAAATCCATTTTTCTTTGGATGTACCTATGTAGAGCCCCACGATATTTCATAACCAAATGTCACTTGAAGTCTTTGATACCCAACTTGGTACGCAAGGTCTGGAAATTATTTGGGAACTACAATACTGTTTGGCTCCTCTCTTGTCGTAGTGTGGTCCATTTCATGTACTAGTATTCATAGTTATCAATGGGATAGTATTTTTCATTGACCACATCCACAAAAAAATCCCAAGTGGGCTAGACCCCATATATTCTAGATTCCTCTGTGGAACTTTTCCCCTAGTAAGTTTCCCACCAACGATTGACATGGGGGAGATCCTTCAGGAGTGCGAAGGTGATATTTTCCTTGTCAGAAAAATTTTGGACAGAGAAATAACATTCTAATAGATTTAACCATTTTTCTAGGGCATCTGCATCTATCTCACCTTCAAATATGGGAATATCAAAATTAACTTGTACCTTAAAGGGAGAGGTTCCTCCAAAATGGCCACTTGATGAAGATGCATCTGTTGCTATCGGTAGGAGTTGAAGGATGTGTGAAAAATTCTCCATCATTCCGTCCATGTGTTGCACGAGAGTTTTCTCAAGCAATAGGTCAATAGAATCTTTTGCTCCATCATTTTTATTTTCTGCCGCCATCGAGCGTTTCTTGGGCATACGAGAGTGATTTTACTCAAGAGAGAAAAGCTCGAGATCCAATTGGCTATACTCGAACTTCATCAGGGAAATGTGTTGAAAAACGATCAAGAGAGGCCCGCTTTGATACCACTGATCTAGATTATTTTTGGAACGAAATGAAGAAGAGAAATCACAATGAAATATTCATGAAAATTACCAGAAACAGAGAAATACAACAATACTTGATTTATATCAATGAAAGAATTGTAAAGAGACTGTAAAAATACAGAGTGCAAGGCTCGTTATAATGGTGGCATCTTTATCTCTGAGAAGAGATGTGACAGCTACACTCATTCGCCATAAGATGATTATAATGAGCCTTTGAAGGCCTTTTTATGATAAACATGAATTCCAAAACCCTATACATCCAAAAACCTAACCCTAGGAGATGAAACGCAAAAGGTCATGTGGGTCCTGTTTGGGTAAGTTAGTACATTAACTTCCAGCGGTCATAACGTTTGCATATGATCTCCATTTTAGGCGTGTTATAGCCTGTTGGAAAGGTATTTTCGATAACTATGCATTATGTCATCAAAATTTGTCTTCGTCTATTGTTTGATTGTGGCACACAAAAAAAACATTGTTTAGGGCCCCAAAATGACCCTGGAAGTACATAAAGATGTGTTGACATGAAAACATACAAAATAAGATAGTTGTATTAGATAGGAGGCCACCAGTATCCACCTGGAAGATGTGTAGGGCTTCAGACAACCCCAGAAGTGTAGAGCCCACAATTACAAAGAAGTATAGAAGAGGGTGTTGAACTAAAAACTAATAAGAAGAGCCAATTGGAATAGGTGGGTGGCCACCAATATCCAACTGGATCACTTTTCCATCTATCATATGCTTTGAACAACCACTGTGAACATACCAATCACTTATTCTTCTTTGGGATTGTAGAGAAATAAACCATTCTTCAAGATTCATTTTATCATGCTTCCTTTTCCATATTATTGATGGTTCTTTCACATGATTGTTAAAATCCTTCTTTGGTTTCTTTGGATGAACAATCAATCTCCAATCTTTGGCCATGTGTCCAAATTGTTTGCATTTATAACATTCTACTTCATCACTTAATGAGCCAAAACTGTTATAGTTTCTCTTATATGCTTCATGAGGCTTTCTAAGATGATTAATTCTACAGTAGCCTTCATAGTTTCTTATGTTATTAACATAAGCTCTACAATTTATAAAATTGTGCCTAAAATTGTTACATGAATAATATAAACCGAGAAAAATAGTTTGGTACCTAAGTGTAGGAGAACTTATGAATGGTGTTATATTCTGTAATCTTCTTCTTGAGTTATCTCCATGGTTGGTTGCTGATTTTCAATTATGGATCTTCTATGTGGTGTTGTTCTTTTGTAATCTTCTTCTTGAGTTCTCTCCATTCCTGATTTTTCTCCCATGAAGGTATGCATTCTTCCTTCTTGATGGGACCTACGATGACTTCTACATCAGTCCTTTTTTTTTCTTCTTTTTTTGTCGTCGTGGAGCTTAAACCTTTCTCGGTGTTTTGTTTGTATCATAGTCCATATTTTTCATGGTATGGCCTTTGATTGTTGATGATTTCATCCAATATTTTGGTGTTGTTATGTTGTATGTGTTTCTTTTGAAGTTCCTTCTTTAGTGAGATTATTTTTGTTTCCAGGATCTCCTTTATTTTCTCATTTTCTTCCAACTGGTTTTTGAGTGTTTCTTCAATTCTTCTGGATTCTTCTATGTGGACCTTTAGATTCATAATCATCTGTTGATATTCAGATTTGAGATTTTGAGAATCCTCCTTAAGCTTGATCATTTCTTCCTTGAGTGATTTGTTTTTCTTCCTTTCTCTTTTTATTTCATTTAAGACACTAATTAGTTTTTCTTCAAGATTTACTTCACCTTCTTCTTCATAATTCTCTTCATGATTTTCAAATTCCATAAAGACTACATTTTCTGATTCACTATTTCTATTATCATCCTCATCTGATGATGAACTTTCCTCTCTTGAGTAGATACTTTTCTTGAATATTTTTTTTTTGCTTCTTTTCTTGTCTCCTTTCTAATATTTCTTTTCTTTATTGGGTGCTTCTTCTTCATCACTATCTATATTCTTAGCATAAAGACATTTAGAAGAAAAATAACCAACTATTCCACAATTAAAGTGCATTAAGGTAAGATTACATTTGTACTTTCCAGTTCCTCTTTTAAACTTCCTTACAAAGTTAGCTATTTCTTCATCTTCATTTGAATAATCGGTGCAACTGCAGTTTGACTTTGGATTTTTCTTATTCTTCTTTTTCTTCTTAGATTCCTTGAAATCTGCTTCCTTCCTAGATGGATTGTCCTGCTCTATTCCCATTTCATAATATGTAATTATTCCAGGTAGCTCATCCATGCTCAACACATCAAGATCTTCTCTTTCCTCTAGGGATGAAATATTAGGATCAAATCTCATTGGAAGAGATCTCAGTACCTTTTGAAAAATCATTGATCCTTCAATTTCATCTCCCAGTACTTTAATGACATTCATTATTTCATCGACTCATAGAAAATAAGGTACAATATCTTCATCTTCCTTCATTTTCAATTGTCCAAATTGACCTCTATAAGTTTGAAGCTTGGACGCTTTGACTTTGGAATCTCCTTCATAAATATTTTGAAGTTTGTCCTAAAGATCCTTTCCAGAGTCACAATGCATAACCTTGACATGTACTAAGTTATCCATCCCACTTAGAATAACATTTGTATCCCTTGAGTTGTTTTCATCAAGTTTCTTTCCATCCTTATCTGTTGGGGGAGTGGCAGGTGCTTTGTATCTATTTACTACTACTAGCCATACATCAAATACTTGTGGTTTCAAAAAAATTTCCATCCTTCTCTTCCAAGAGGCATATATATGACCATCAAATAGTGGTATTTCATTTTGAGTTCACTACATGATCTATCTTCCAATGATTAGGCTATTTTTTGAATAATCAGGATATGATACCAATTATTGGAATACTACAGGGGGTGAAGCAATATTATGCACTTTTACCACTTTTAACCAAAATATGTAAACATAAATCCATCAATGTAAAATTCCATTGCCATCAACACCATTGCTGGGCAATGCCACTACAGAACATACATATATATAACATGCATTTTAATGATTTTAAAACAATTAACACAAAATTACTGCTACCATACAGAATCAACTGGAATTAACAGTAATTCAAACATGAAATGGAATACATGATAAAATTTAAGAATCACAGTCATGCATAACATATATAATTGAGCATGGAAATGATAATTATATTTTAATTGGATTAAAACCACCAACTACGTGCAAACCTTCCACGAACCTCCCAGCCTTATACCACACTACTCATCACACTCAGCAGTGGGTCACCCGTGAGCTAGGACTAAACTCGATCGGGCAAGGGAATTCTAGACTTGGAAAGGATAACAAGAAAGTTGTACAAAACAACAGGAAGGATATTTTATACCAGGAGCCACTTATGCCCACAACCCATAGACCCTCATTCCCCACACAGCTTCTCCACCCCAGGAGGGTACACCTTCACTAAAATAAGTCTATCATCTAGTACACCTCCCTTACCTTGGGCTTCAACAACATGATGGAACAGAAGTCTCAGAGTATTGTAGTTGCTACTGGAATCCCTTACAGGAGAACTAACTTCCCAACAAACTCTCTCACCTGGAAGAATTGCTCACATGCCTAACAACCTGCTTCTTTAATTAAGCTCCTAAGCAATACTGAAACAACATTCAACTAACATACAGGTGATGCCAAAAACAGGAATCGGTTATTGACCCGAAAATGGCAACGACCAGATGCTAAGACACAACACAGCTCAGGCAATTACCTAGGTGTCAGGTTCCACAAAAGACATAGATTGACTCACGATTTACTGGTTTCAAGATGTGTGTCAAGAAAATTGCAGAGGTGAAAGATGGAGGCCAGTGAGTTCATGCAGAGGATGGAAGAATGGGAAACGCACCCCCAACATGGTTTGACTCTTTGGTTTTAACTTCGTGCGCTCAGGTCGACACCTGTCTTCCTGGAGCTACATGCACTCCATTTAGCATACGTTCATTTTCCAGGAAATTAGGACAACACTGATCAATTTTCCACCTTATCCTTTAGGAAATAATAATAAAATATTATTCCCTTAGAGGTAATCCCCATAGCTTATCCCCTAGGCCCAAACACTTAGCCTCCTTCCTTACCCTACCTAGTGAATTTTAGTCCCCCATCACTCTTTCTTCGTGTTCATTCTATACGCAACGATATTTATATTTTATTAATGATCCGCATAATTACATATACAAAATCAGGTTCATGGCCTTAAGCATCTAGGCTCTCTAGCCTAATAAACATATAATTCTTCAGCTTATAAACACTTGGCTCACTAGCCTATAAACATAATTACAATTCAAAAATATAAATGGGGCTCATCCTTGGGGTATTACAATCCCCTCCCCTTATTTTTGCACTATCCTTAGTGCAACTTCTTTACACAACATCAACAAGATTTTCAAAATATTCAAAAAGATGCAGGTATTCTTCCCACATAGCATCCTCATGCTCCCATGTAGCATCCTCAGGATCGTACTAGGTCCACTAGACTTTTACAAGCCCTATGGCTCGATTCTAGAGTTGCTTGCTTTTTCAGTCCATTATATGCACCAGATGCACTTGCAAGATGCCTTATTGCTCCACCTGAATCACATTCCAATCAATTACATGATTAGAATCAGGTATATATTTCTTAAGTAATTAAATATGAAACAGATTATGCACGGTCATGGATGTAGGCAATGTAAGCATATATGCAACTGGTCCAATCCTTTCTAGGATTTCTAATGCCCCACAAAATCTGGCTGCCAACTTGGAGCAGTTTACCAGCTTCAAGGAATTTCTATTGGATTTCACTTTCAGGAAAACATGGTCACCCACTTTAAATTCCTTATGGGTTTTGTTCCTATCAACATAAAATCTCTTCCTGTCTTGGGCAGCTTTCAAATTCTGCTTAATCTTCAGCATTTGTTCTTCCACTTCCTTGAGCAAATCTAACCCAACCACTTCCCTATTAGCTGGGTTATCCCAACTTATTAGAGTGTTTCACTTTCTGCCATAAAGTGCTTCAAATAGGCTCATCTTCAAGGATGCTTGATATCCATTGTTGTAGGCAAATTCTACCAAATGTAGGTAGTCTTCCCATTTATATGGTTTGTCCATCACATACATCCTTAGCATGTCTTCTATCACTTGGTTCGCCTTCTCTGTTTTCCCATCAGACTCAGGATGATAAGTTGTGTTGAAGTTCAGATTCATTCTAAACCCTTTGAATAACCCCTTCCATAACCTTGAGGTAAATTTCGAGTTTCTATCAGACACAATTGTTTTGGGAACACCGTGCAATCGTGTTATTTCCCTCATAAATATATTGACAACATTAGTTGCCTTGTGAGTAGTCTTTAATGGAATAAAATGGGAAAATTTCATAAGCTTATCTACCACCACCATGATTGAATCATGTTGCTTTCTAGTTCTGGGCAATCCTGTGATGAAATCCATTGTCACCACTTCCCACTTCCACTCAGGAATGGGTAAATGTTGTAGCAACCCTGTTGGGTGCCTATGCTCAGCATTGAATTTCTGGCATTCCATACATCTATCGATGTATTCTGCAGTTTCTTTCTTCATACCTGGCCAAAAGTAATGGCTCTTGACTGCTACCAGATTTTTCTAATATCCAGGGTGCCCATCATAAGACACATTATGCATTTCTTTCAAAATCATAATTTTCAATTCCTGGACATTAGGTACATAAACTCTATTTTTGTATAGGAGTGTTCCATCAGCTTCCAATTTATAATCTTCCACTCTCTGTAGCATCTTACCTTGTTGTAGCTTTGCTACCAATTCCATGTACTACAAATCTGCATTTGCAGCTTCTGAAATTTTGCCTTTAATATTCGTTTGATACATGCTAATGGTTGTAGCATGTAGTTCATGCACTCTTCTGTTGAGTGAATCAACCACTTTGTTTTCCTTTCCTTTGATATGCTTGATATCAAAGTCATACTCACAAAGGAATTCCAACCATATACTCTGCCTAGCATTCAAGGTTGGATGATCAAACAAATACTTCATACCCTTATGGTTTGTCCTCAGTTCAAACTTCCTTCCCATGAGGTAGTGCCTCCATTTCTTTAGGGCGTGTACTATGGCTGCCAACTCCAAATCATGAGTGGAATAGTTCTTTTCATGCTCTTTCAATTTTCTGGATTCATAACATATTACAAACCCATTCTGGCTCAGGACTCCTCCCAGTCCTTCTTTGCATGCATCTATACAAACTAAAAAATATTCTTTTGGATCTGCAATCCTTAGGATTGGAGAACTGGTTAACAACTACTTCATTTGTTTGAAGCTTCTCTCACATTCTTCTATCCATTGAAATTTATTCTCCTTCCTTTGCAGGGAAGTGATGGGGTGAGCTATCCTTGAGAACCCTGCAATGAACCTTCTGTAATAGCTAGCTAGACCCATAAAGGATCTGACTTCTGACACATTCTTCGACACTGACCATTCTCTAATGGCTTCTATATTCTCAAGATCCACGACTATACCATCCTTTGAAATGATATTCCCCAAGTAATGGATCTGCTTTTGATAAAATGAGCACTTGCTCAATTTGGCATACACTTGGTTCTCTCTTAGAACCTGCAACACCATCCTCAGATGTTGTTCATGCTCCTCCTCCGTCTTGGAATACACCACGATGTCATCCAAAAAGACTATGACAAACTTGTCTAGATATTCCCTAAATACACCATTCATAAGGCACATAAAAACAACGGGTGCATTTGACAACCCAAATGGCACCACTGTGAATTCATAATGACCATACCTTTTTCTGAAGGTGGTCTTGTTGAAGTCTTCATCCTTTATCTTTACATGGTGATACCCTGACTTGAGATCTATTTTTGAAAATATCTTGGCATCCTTCAACTGATAAAAGAGATCATCAATCCTTGGCAAAGGATACTTGTTCTTAATAGTCACTTTGTTCAACTGTCTGAAATCGATGCACAATATCAATGCCCCATCTTTCTTCTTCATAAACAGAATCGGGACACCTCAAGGTGACACACTTGGGCATATATACCCCTTCTTTAGAAGTTCTTCAAGCTGCATATGTAGCTCTTTCAGCTTTGGTGTACTCATTCTGTAAGGAGTTTTTGACATTGGAGCTACTCCAGGCATCAAGTTTATAGATAAATCAATATCTCTTTTCGGGGGTAGTCCGAGTACCTCTTGGAATACATCTTCAAAATCTTTTAATACTGCATGGTATTCAATATTTGACACCTTATCCTTGGGTTCTTCCTCCACATGGGCTGCAAATATTTGACAGCCTTTCTTGTAGAACTTATTCAACTGCATTGTTGAGATTTCTCTGACAGTAACTGCCCTTGGGATACCCTGCACTTTCCTTGGGTTTCCTTCCTCATCTAGGAAATTGAATACCTTTCTACGACAATCTAAGATGGTATGGTGCTGGTCCAACCAATCCATCCCAATTAAACAGTCATAGGAACCTAAAGGTAAAATGTTCAATTCATCCCTTATGCTTAGTCCCTTCATGTCCATTGGACATGACTTAACCAACTCAACAACCTTTCTCTTGGCTCCTGTAGCCAACGGCACTAACCAAGATTTTCCATGCTTGCTTCTTGAAATGCAAAATTTCCACCATTCTAGGATCCATGTAACTATGCCTCGCTCCCAAATCAGTTAAAATAGTAATGGGTTGGTTGTTTATCATACCTTCCACTTCAATCATATGTGACTGATATTATGATTGCTTGTTATCTAGGGCTACGTAAATCCTGGGTGCACTTCTTCCCATGTCCTCCACTATTTCTTCCTGTCGAACATGGTGGGAAACTCTCACTTTGTCACTTCTGTGGGGGAAATCCATGTACCTATGATTTCCTTTACAACCCCAACATTACATAGGTGGTTGTCTTGGCATTTTCCCACCTACTTTAGCCTTCATGGGATCTCTAAAACTTGGCTGTCCTTGAGGGCTATTCCTGAAAAATGGTGGTTTGTTTCCCTTTCTCCTTTGCTCCCTCTTAAACGTATTCTTGTCTTCCCAAGCTTTTTGGAAAGTAGGCTCTTCCTTTTACTGATCATATAAGAATTTTTCTCTCCTTATATTTTCTTCCATAGTTTTAGGGTCATCATACTGGAACTTGTCACTGATGGAAAATGGCAGCCCACTCAAATACCTTTGAATCTTAACTGTCTCATCCTTGATGAAGGGAACATATTCCAACAACTCAAAGAATCTTCTTTCATACTCATCAATGGACATACTTCCCAACTTGAGTTCGAAGAAATATTTTATTTTCTTGTCATAATACCTCTTAGTTAAGTACTTCTTTTCAAAATGTCTCTTGAATTCCCTCCATGTAAAATTATTCTCTCTGATGTGTTGTACTTGCAAAATATGCTCCCAACCATATGGATACCTTTCCTTTAAGTTGGTAAATCGCAATTATTCCCTCTACATGAGAATAATAGTTCTGTAGTTGGAAATATTTCCTCATGCCCACCATCCATATCTCAACATATTCATCTTTCTTGTGTTCTCTGTCAAAAATAGGAGGATTAATATTGTATATTTCTCCCTTGATCTCATCCACTCCTAATCTCCTATGCTTTCTGGTAGGATATGGGCTTGAACTATTGTGTGCCCTCTTATTGGAATGCTTCAGGGAGTGACGGTGACATATGCTAATGCTTCTTGATCTTCTTTTCTTCTCAGGGGTCTTGCAACTCCCTGTTTTTCTTTAGTCACTCTCCTTATCCAACTTATTTTCGATTAACTCCAGACTCTACATCAACTTTAAGTTGAATTCTCCCTGTTGATCCCTGGCTTTCATGAGCTTTCTGTTGTCTGCTCGTTGAGCCTGAGCATCTTTCTACAATCTTTCAATGATTTTCATCATATGCCCTTCCCTGTCTATCTCTTCTCCATGGTCATTGGAGTTTGATCCTTCCACTCCCAAATGGACATCCATTCCTTTTACTTCATTCTCTGAACTGGAAGCATTTCGTGCCTCCTCCATTTCTCTACGCTCACTGGAAATTCGATTCGGATTTGAAATTTGTTAAACTCTGTAAACACAATGTGCATTCAATCGAAGTTTGTCAGGCCATCAATCCTTAACAATTCCCACAGTATTCATAAACCAATATGATTCAAGAAAAAACTTAAATTCCATTTTCTTTCTGAGCTCTGCTCAGCTATAATTTTCAGGCACTAGTCCCTCTCTCGTAGCCCTCAACCCACGTGATCATGGGCATGATCAAGTGCTAGATCAATAGGTGCTTACTCAAGCCTTCGACTTCGGAATTTTTTAAAGCACAACTATTGGCATAGGGGAAGACCCAGGGTTCAATGCTACAATAGCACACCAAAAAAACCCTAACTACCAGCCCTTTGGGCAACACCTCCGAAGCAGATGAAGTCTCACCCGAGGTAGAGGCAGGGGTGGTTGCAAGACTCAGGTGTCTACAACCTTAGCTGGGACACAGATATGTGATTATATCACTTAGAAAGCACTTAGCATAGATCATTCATCAATATGCCACTTAGATCTACTTCACCAACATAATAGAGCATCACAACGTTCAACTAGGTTTAGGTTATTTTAGCACTTAGCAACAACAAGATAGATCATATATGGTAGACCAAGCACTTAGCATATTCATACACATTAGATCTATCATTCATATACATCTCTAGCACTAAGCATAAGTAAGTCTATCTAATCACATCTAAGCACTTAGCAATACAAAACATCTAAGAATAAGCACAAAGCACAACACACGGTATTTACGTGGTTCACCCCCACCCTGGGGCTACGTCCACTAACTCTTCTTCTTTATTAGCTTCAGACAATCTGGTTACAACACAGAGCTATCAAAATCCTACTCTGCATAGGACATGAGATCTGCACGCACCTCACCAAATCCTCCTTCCTCGAGTAGATCTAGCACAGAGCCTCATTACAATCTATGCACTCAACACTTACAACACTTGCACTCAGCTCTGCAAGCCAATCACATAGATGCCAATCTAGCACTTAGCTTATAGCCATCCTCTTACATCGCCTAGCTACTTATTTATATATTACAAAAGTGGGCCTAAACATGGGTAAACCCACGGGCCGACATCCCTTTCCCGTTACATATTCCCAAAAACCCAAAAAGGACCCAAAAAGGGGGTCTAGCTTCTGCAATCTCTGCTTCGCTTTGCGCTTCGTCTTTGATAGGCTGTTGAAGTCCCAAAAACGATCAAATATGAGCAAGTGTTCCTCAAAATTTGGTCAAGGGCCAATAGGTCCCCAACACTCACCTGTGACTCATCCCGAGTCACTCAGGTCTGATCAGTTTTGCCTCGAATGTATCGAGCTTGGCTCGAGTTTCTTCGACCTGTTGTTGTTCCACGACCTCTTGTTCGTAGAACTCCTAGATGAGTGCATTATTCACTGGCCCTTCTAGGCATTGCTTTGCTGAATCCATGACCTACTCTAGCTCTGTTCCTTGGCTCTCAATCTTAGTGAGCAATTGACATGCCTTCTCTTGCACTGGTTGAAGTCATTGAGAGACTTCCATCACTTTACTTTGAATCATGTGGATCTATTTCTTGGAGGTGTGTTGCTCGTGAAACCTATTCATTCGTTCAACTGGTGACAAGGCCTTCAGTTGTGCTTGTAACGTATCTGCGTGTTGCTTCACTTCTTGGAGCTGCAACTCCAATTTAAGCAGTTCTGGATTCTCGGTTAGGTTCTCGTATATCTACGCAATTCTGCTATTTAACTATTTGCATTCCTCAGTGAGTGATTTAATCCTTTCTACTGTGCTCCAAGTAGTCATTTCTTACTGGTTGTGTTCTTCTTGTGGAGTAATTGGTATGGTCTGAAGCTCTAATTCCATGACTCTTTGTTGAAGTTGCTGAATAACTTCAGCAAGCTTCATCACTTGGCATTCTATGGGTTCTTCTGCCTTCTTCTCTAAGCCATTCATAGAGCGAAATTCTCTGTTGACTGGTTCTTCAGTCCATATCTACTTTGCGAGCAACTGCTCTTTCTCTTTTTAGATATTTTCTCTATATTCTTCAAATTTCGCTTGGAGAGTGTCCTTCTCTTGTTGCTCATCTCGACGATGTTCGATGATTTCCTCCTGTTCTTTCTTTATGGCTTGGGTGGCCTGTGTTGTTTCTTCCTCTTCTTTCCAAAGGCGTACTTAGACTATGATCCATAGGATCTTTTAATGACTATGGTTGAGTTTTAATTTTGCATGCGTTAATTAACCATTTGAGAAAACTTAGTGAAAGAATGAGGAAAGAAGAGGAATTATGACATCCATATACACATTTTCAGATCTGAAATGAAAATATAAACAACAAACCATAACATGTAGATTGATAACGAAGTTTGGCACAACTTTGCCTACGTCTTCGGGCCTTTGTCTCTGTGGGGGAGGCTTCTTTATTTATTTTCAAGAGCTCAAAAATACATTGCTGCAATGAAAAATGGCTACAAGATTGATCTGGTCATGTTCTTCCAGATCTCAAGAACCCTGCAAAGAAAACGACACGCAAAACGGATGTCCGAAGCTCCCAGAAATGACCCGACAACGTCTGCTCCTCGAAATATTCCCTGCAACAAAATGGCTTTGGGTTGGCTTCTCCTCAGCATAACTCTGCTCTGACTGTTGCTCTCATGGCCTCAAACAGGCTTGGTTTATATAGATTTGAAGTTGGTTGTTCATCTCCAACTTCCTCCCAAAATTTGGGCTCCAAAAATGCCCAATATCTCCCCAAAATGGAGAAAATCCAATAATATCAGGCATAAAATCAAAAGAAATCCCAAAACTATAGTATAAAATCCAAAATTGACAATAATATGGCAGCAGCCCCCAATAGGCGCGTGCCCTGTTCATATGGGTCGGCCCATGTGGCCGAGCACTGTCACTATAGCGCTGGCCCCTCTCTGCATTCGACTCCTGGTCTTGTGGCATATTGGCATAAAACCTTGGGTTGTTACCAACTACCCGCGCCCTGTTGTGTGGATAGGCCCTTGGTCTGTTGGCATATACATAGGACCACGGGGCCAGTGGTTATAACCTCCCGTGCATTTATGTAGGGTATGGTTCGGGTCATATGGGGTTGGGCCCAGAACCATAGGCTTATACCTTGGCGCTGACCATTTAACCTTTGAGTTATGGTTATGTTGTATTACATATGGTCGTGGGTCGGGGCTTGGCCCCGACCCCCACCTTTTTTCCAACGTTTCAAAACTTTACTATACATATATTTAAACTTGAGCCACATAACAATATGTTATCGTGGCCCAATGGCATTTCTTGGTGTTGAAACTTGGAGTTGAGTGGTGGGTCGTGGTTTCAAACCCCATGGACCCTCATACAATTTTGACCATTCTAACCACTAAGAGGGTGCCACATGGCACCTCCCAAACCAATCATAAACTTCCATTTGTCCAATACAACCACTGCCATGTGT
>SNQJ01S0036005.1:136383-159946 GCA_010110895.2 Picea sitchensis | reverse complement strand
TTTTTGACCAGTTGACCTTTGACTTTTTACCTGTTTGGGCTTCTGATTAGAACGCGATAACTTCTGCATACAGAGCCTGTTTAACAAAGTAAATATACCACCGGAATCAGGAAGACGAGATGAATGCAATGGTGCTGGTTTCGTCGCATTCCGAGCACTTTCATTTTTGAGCATTTTTAAACCCTGTCAAGCTTCTGGATCCGATTCTAGATCAGACTATGTCAACAATCTTGCAAAGTTGAACTGGTTCATCTACCTCTTCTGTTGTTACTTTTGGCAGGGGTGCAGTGGAAACTACGCGGCTAGACTGAAGTGCCTAATGCACTCCTTGGAGCTTGATCTCAATTCTATTGTACATTGTTTCTTGCTTAGCTTCCTGCTTTTCTATTATCTATTCTATAGCTTCATTCATACCTACGATGAGGAAATTGAAGTCATTTGGAGTGAGCGTGGTCTGCAACTTAGTTATGGGAGCTTTCACTTTCATCCAGGAGGAAGGTTTCGGGGGAAAACCCTTCCTCTTCTTTATCGTTTCTATATCCCGGACTTCCTCAACCTTCTTCGTATTCTTTGCTTTCTTTGTCTTACTAGACTTAGGTGTATCCTGCGTAGCTTTTAGGCTATCAATGTTAGACATTTCTATGGGGTCTGCTGAAACAAGGAGGTCTGCTGACCATTCCTTGGTGATCTCCTCTATGTCTTCTTCTGTCATCTTATAATAAGAATGCAACTATTGCTTATGCTCATCAACACACATTGTTATATAAATGAAGTGGCAATCCACGTTGAACTTAATTAGGGGCTGAAACCTATGGAGGGTATTTGGGGTCATCCGAGGCTTAGATTGGATGGTGATCTTCAATTAGTTGTGGTAGGTATGGAAGAGGGCATTGGATTTCCACTGCTTGTTCATATCGTTCGAGTACCACAGTGTACTGAACTTCGTGGCCAGTGGTTCAAAAGGGTTTGATGTCTGGGAAGGTTGCACCTTCAGGTAGCTCCCATGCAACAAAATCTATAAGTATCAAGAGCCAGCTAAAATGAAATTCATGCCCCTGATCCTAGGCTTCTCTCCAGTCAATCTCTAGTTGATTCACCAGGTACTTCACCCAGTTCATCTGTAGTCCCTCTATGCACTTTCCTGCAAGGTCGACTACAAAGCTAGATACTTGCGTGGGTTGATTCTTGCGTACCAACTTCCCTGCGATCAGTTGACATGTGAGGTGCACTGCACCTTTCTCGATATAAGCTACCTTGTAGCCTCGCATGATATTCTTGACATCGCCATAAGTTTATTTAATCCTCTATGCTAATCCTTGGTCTAAAGTCTTTCTAGGGTAAAAGTCCTGTGGGTCAGGGCCCTGCATGCTCATCCCTGTGATCTGATTGATCAAGGTTGGATCCACAGTGTTGCGGCGATTCAACCATAGGTATCCTCCGTGGTAGCAGGATAGCAACAACTTTACACATGCATTCACTTCCTGGTGTCTGTTGAAGTGTGGGATTTTCATCACGTTCAACAAAGTGGACTGCATTAGGTTCATCATCAAGTACTGAGGGACGATATTTGAATTTTTTCCCTTGGTTCTTGTTAGGTACTTGTACGAGGCAAGCATGCTGTAAACTTTACGATCTCACAGGTTGCGGTCACTAAACTTCAATGACGCAATTTTGTATTGGTATATGCGGACTGTGCGCACCCCTTTCGGTAAGTACGCAGTGAATAGAGTGTACTCAAAGTCTCTAGGCACATTGTCTATGTTGATCACACCGCTCAGCAGTGGTATGTAAGAAGGTAGGATGGATGGAACCAACTTCATGCTGGCCACATCATTTTTTATGTTTGGTTCTTCTTTTTGCACCGGCTCAGAATGTTCCTGCTCGAGCATTCGATGGGGAGGCTTGCACTCCTCTCGTCAATAATGCCTGTAAACCTGTAGACAATCCTCTCTCTGACATGACTCTTTCGGCCCTGAGGCTAGTGAGTACCTCTCTTACATATTCTTCAGCTGCGCTAAATTCGTCGGACATATACGCTCAGGATCAATATCTCAGGTTCTCAAAGTAACGTAGGTACTATAATAGGGTAGAAAGTAAGAGTGGAGTAATCATTGTTCACAATTCATGTAGTCAGTGGAGTCCAATTCATAATTAGAAAAAGTGTCTTTTGTACATGGCGCGATGGAATAAGTATGTAACTCTGTAATGAATCGTTTGTAATGGATATGGGGCTTCATTAACTCTTTTTTTGTCTGTTATGGCGCAGTCTAAGGGTTTGGTGACAAGCCATCAATGTTTTTCTATCCGTTCAGAGCGACAATCGAATGGATATATCGGCCTCCAACGACTATATTTCTTCGCCATGGTGAAGTGACCCATGTCGCTATTGTGATATTCCAACGAAGCTCCAATTTTGAAAAGTTTCTTTCTACGGGGTACCCTTTGGAACCTACTGTAAATTTTCAATCTTAGCCTTCTTCTTACTCATATTTCTAGCCTTCTTCCCCATGAGCTTCGTCTCGGTAATTCTTTTTCCGTTCTGATTCTTATTTTCCTTGGGCACAATCACTTCGAACTATTGAGGTCCTCTCCTAGGATTCAGGGGTAATACCTCTTCTATATCTGAGACGAATACTCCAATCTTCTATGAGTCCTTTAATGCTTTTGCAGCTTTGACATCTGGGCTTCTAGTGTCGAATAACTTTGAGTTATTCTCCTGTTCTTCAATCAACTACATGATCCTTCTGGTCATGAAATATTTTAACTCTTGTTTCTGTTGTTCTAAAGTCTTTTCTTCTTCCTTCTTCCCAGCTTGATCTCTTTCAATCCAAGGTTTTCCAAGTAACATAGTAAATGGCGCGCTATCCTCAATAAAGTTGATAATCTCAAAATCTTCTTCTGTCGAAGTTCCTTTGACATTCATAGATATCTGAATGAGCCTTCCACATAGGTTTACCATTTTTCCTCTGAATAGCCCTATTCCTCTTAATGAAGGGATCATAGCAGGCCTTCCTATAGCTTCCCAAGTTCTTTATATCATAACAATCCCCTGTGTTTCCTCATCCAGAACACAGTCAATGTCAAAGCCTCCTATTCTTACCTCGATGCATTCTTTTTCTTTAAAGACCTATGATAATCTAACATGTCGGTGGTCATTCAATATGTCTTTCAGCTGTAGTAATGTATTTTCTGATTCTTTCCGAGGTTCTTCTATTTCTGGATCTGCCTTAGGGTTTTCTTCATTTAGATTCATTCTTTCAATCTTAGCAATCATTCTAGGGAAATCCAATACTTCGTGGTCCAAGGCTTTACAAAATAGGCAACTAGGTTTCCCACCAAGGCATTCCTTAGGTAGATGGCCTAGTTTTCTGCAACTGTAACATAGGGTTAATCCTCTCTTTCTTTTAAATGATCCCCAGCCTCTTCTATACTATGCACCAGGATCATGGTAGCTAGCCAACAAAAAATTCCTTCTAGGATCCTGCATCCATTTGTTAGTCCAAACATTCTTTCTATGCATAGGTATAACATATCTATCATTATGCTTATCATATCTAGTCATATCAAACTTTCTTTCATCTATCATTGCCCTAGTTTTCAAGCTAGGAAAGAATCTATCAAAAATACCTAGATCCATACTCTAGAAACAAAAATTTCCACTTGTCTTACTTCTACAGAGCACAAAGATTTGAGATCTAAGAACTTTTAACTATTATTACCTTTATCAGAGCATTGATCTTACATATCTTACCTCTTTTCTACATATCTGACCTCTTTTATTCAGAAACTCCCAGTTTTAACTTTCTTAGAGCACCAAGCATTCAGATCTCGCATCTTTTCTTAAAATCTGGCCTTCTCTTTTCAACACAAAGTTTTTCAGATCAAGTAAAATACTACTCACTAGGGCACAGATCCATGCACAGAGATTTCACAGTTTCAGGACAAATCTTTGCACAAAGCTTCTTCTCCCTTAGTTCTCAGCAATCACAGTTTCAAGTCCCGACAACAGAACCATTTGTTGGCACAGGGGCAGACCCAGGGTTCAACGCTACAATAGTGCACCAACAAAACCCTAACTACCAACCCTTTCGAAAACACCTGCGAAACAAATGAAGTCTCACCCGAGGTAGAGGCAGGGGTGGTTGCAAGACTCAGGTATCTGCAACCTTAGATGGGACACAGATCTGTGATTATATCACTTAGCAAGCACTTAGCATAGATCATTCATCAATATTCCACTTAGATCTACTTCGATGACATAACAGATAATCACAACATTTAACGAGGTCTAGGTTATTTTAGCACTTAGCAACAACAAGACATATAAGATCTGGTAGACCAATCACTTAGCATATTCATACACATCAGATCTAGCATTCATATACATCTCTAGCACTAAGCATACGTAAGTCTATCTAATCACATCTAAGCCCTTAGCAATACAAAACATCTAAGAATAAGCACAAAGCACAACACATAGTATTTACGTGGTTCACCCCTACCTTGGGGCTATGTCCACCAACTCTTCTTCTTTATTAGCTTTAGTCAATTTGGTTACAGCACAGAGCTATCAAAATCCTACTTCGCATAGGACAGGAGATCTGCACGCACCTTGCCAAATCCTCCTTCCTCGAGTAGATCTAGCACAGAGCCTCCTTACAATCTGTGCACTCAACACTTAAAACACTTGCACTTAGCTCTGCAAGCCAATCACATAGATGCCAATATAGCACTTATCTTATAGCCATCCTCTTACATCACCTAGCTACTTATTTATATATTATAAAAGTGGGCCTAAGCATGGGTAAACCCACGGTCCGACATCCCTTTCCTGTTACATATTCCCAGAAACCCAAAAAGGACCCAAAAAGGGGGTCTAGCTTCCGCAATCTCTGCTTCTCTTTGCGCTTCGTCTTCGATAGGCTGTCGAAGTCCCAAAATAGGTCAAATATGAACAAGTGTTCCTCAAAACTTGGTCAAGGGCCAACAACAACAAAACAATCTCTCGGAGTTCTGGATTACCGAACTCACGAAGTAGAGTCGATCAACCGTCCACGTCTACCCAACATCCAATGACTGGCACTCACTATGGAACCTCAGGCATCTAAGTTTTGGGACTTCGGAGCTTTGAGACTTCAAAGGATTTCACATCCGCACATCTCAAACTGTTATTCTCTGAACATTCCCATGTCACCTTTGGTGATGTCATTACGTCACGTCACTTACGTTTTCCAATTGTGGGGGCATGCAACGGTGGTTTGGGGCAACCCTCCTTTCATCTTGCAATACTTCTGACACTGACACGTAACCCCTTAGTGAAACTGCAGTTTGGATTGTGAGACTGCCTTGCAGAATTAACTTCCGTGCAACTTGGGTCCCCGTAATGCCTCCTGGCTGTCGATCTTGATGTATTGTGATCAACACCAATGTGGGTCCTCCAGCCTTTAACTTCGTTATGTAACCTCAGGGCCCACATAGTACAACTGTCAATATTTCAGGTGGGGGTACGTGGCAGGTATAGGAGAGGTCCCTGTCACCTCCAGGTGATGTCATCAAGACTCACCACTTCGGCTCTTTGGGCTTCATAGATTCGAAATTCATGAGTTCTTGCCTCCGCACACATTAATTCTCCCGAACACTGAAATCCAAAACAAGCCCATCTGCTGACATGTGTCCCTCTTGATAGACATTCTGGATTAACTCTGGACTTCGGAGCTTCAGGAAATTTCTCACTTCACCACTGCGTTTCACCTTTTAACACCGGCTTGATCCAACAATCGAGCTCTTCTCCCTATATCTATGGTGTATATCAACTTTGGGGCTTCGAAAGTTTGTGCATCATCACCTCCCACTTCTCTCGATTGCCAAACTCCAAAGTTATGATCTGTCGTGAGATCTACGTCTCACAACCACTTGTGCATATATCTGGCGACCCCAAAACCACAAGTGTTGTGATTTCTTTCTCTGTGGCCAAATAGCACGTCTGTCACAATTTTATAATTCTGCTACACCTCCTGAGCTTCGTAACACAACCAAAGTAACATCTTGGCACTCGAGAAACATTCTAAGGTTCAAAATTGGTTCCTCGAGACACAATTTCCACCTAAAACCTCGGGTCCAATGCCCACTTATCCAACACATCCAGGCTCAGCATTGAAACCATGGCTTTGATACCAAATTGTAACATCCCCCTACCATCAACACCACTGTCGGGAAACGCCACTGCGAAACATACACACATATATATATAACATGCATTTTAATGAATTTAAAACAATTAACACAAAAATTATTGCTACCATATAGACTCAATTGGAATTAACAATAATTCAAACATCCAACGGAATACATGATAACATTTAAGAATCATAGTCATGCATAAAATATATAATTGAGCACGAAAATGACACTTATCTTATAACTAGATTAAAACCACCAACTGCGTGCAGACCTTCCATGAATCTCCCAGCCTTAGACCACACTGCTCATCACGCTCAGCAGTGGGTCACCCCCGAGCTGAGACTAAACTCCACCAGGCAAGGGAATTTTAGGCTTGGCAAGGACAACAAGAAAGTTGCACAAAACAACAGGAAAGATCTTTTATCCCAGGAGCCACTTACACCCATAACCCACAGACCCTCATTCCCCACACGCCTACTCCACCCCAGGAGGGTACACCTTCACTAATATAATTCCATCGGCTAGTACACCTCCCTTACCTTGGGCTTCAGCAACAAGCTGGACCAAAAATCACAGAGTACTATAGCTTCTACGGGACTCCCTACCAAGAGAACTCACTTCCCAACAAACTCTCTCACCTGGGAGAGTTGCTCACAGGCCTGACAACCTGCTTCTTCAATTCAGCTCCGAAGTAATACTGCAACAACATTCAACTAACATACGGGTGACGAGAACAACAAGAATCAATTATTGACCCAAAAATGACAACGACTAGATGCTAAGATACAACATAGCTCTGGCAATTACCCAAGTGTCGAGTTCCAAGAAGACATAGATCGGATCATGGTTTATTGGTTTCAAGATGCGTGTCAAGAAAATTCCAGAGGTTGAATATGGAGGCCAACGAGTTCAGGCGGAAGATGGGAGAATGGGAATCATGCCCCCAACATTGTTTGACTCTTTGGTTTTAACTACATGTGCCAAGGTCGACACCTGTCTTCCTAGAGCTGCATGCACTCCATTTAGCATACGTTCATTTTCCAAGAACTTAGGACAACACTGATCAATTGTCCACCTTATCCTTTACGAAAGAATAATAAAATATTATCCCCTAGGTAAGCCCCCTAGTTTAGTCCTCCATCACTCTTTCTTCGTGGTTGGTCTACACACAACGATGTTTATATTTTATTAATGATCTACATAATTACATATACAAAATCAGGCTCATGGCCTTAAGCATCTAGGCTCTCCACCCTAATAGACATATAATTCTTCATCTTATAAACAATTGGCTCACCAACCTATACAAATAATTACAATTCATCATTATAACTGGGGCTCGTCCTTGGGGTATTACAATCAACAATTTATCAGTTATTATTTAATTTAACATTTCATGAACATATAACCATAAACAATACCATTCAACAATGTATCACATCATACACAGTGCTCAAGATATTTTTACGTGGAAACCCAAATGGGAGAAAACCGCATAATGTTTTTTTATATTTCAAAAGATTACAACCATAGGAAGAACCAACTTCCAAAATTCTTTGGAACCAACTCGAAGGAGATTCCAACCCCCTGTTTACAGGCTCCAACTTGAAGGAAATTACAACTCCATGAATTCTCTAGTTCCAACTAGAAGGAGGCTACGACCCCTGATTTACATGCTCCAACCTGAAGGAAGTTCCAACTCCCTGTATTCTTCGACTCCAACCGGAAGGAAGATACAAAATCTTTTCCTTGCACCTTCCTTCCTTCCTGAAATATAAATGGATACTCAACCTGACACTATTACTGTTACTCTCACTGTCTTTGTCATTGTCACTAATAATGATATCGCATCATCAACATCATCATCCACAAAACCAGATCCACTCATACAAATCATATGCCAATATAACTAAGAAAATCAATCATTAAATATATGCCCAACATCACCAACATGTGCCTTAAGCCATATGCCAAAAATGTGCCTCAATCAAGTGTCATATCATCTATAACAAACCATAAACCATGTACCAAAAATACACCTCAAGTCATATGCCCAAACTATCCAAGATATGCCTTAAGAATATACCATAACACCAACATATAACCCTCAAAAATTCATGTAAAGACATACCTTTAATCATGTAACAACCTGGTGCATATGATCACAGACCAACAGACCATCCCCAACTTCAACATTATAAGAATAATACCTTTTTAAATCTTTTACACATATCCGCTACTCATACACTGTCAACCCGCATATTTTCCCTCAAATTCTCTACTCATATACTGTCGACTCACATATATTTTTCCTCAAATCTGTGCTTTTCTCCATAGTGACCCACGGATAACCTCAGAAATCCATACTTTGCTCCACTATGACTCGTGGATAACCTCAGAAAACTCCTTGCTCTCCTCGACCTCCTTTCTCCTAGGTCAGATTTGCTTTGCTAATCTCACCAATCTTCCTAGCACAAGTCAAGACCCATTTATGCTAGTTCCATGCCACAAAAACACACTTGCTTGGATGAATAAATGAGAGGTTTTTGATGTGTATTTATACTTTTTCAAGTGTCTCCTTTTAGGGCCGACCTGTAACTTCTTATTGCAACAAATTTTCTTCTTTAATTAATTTTGGGGCCGACATGTAACTTCTTCTCCTTAGATCCATGGATTCTTGACCATACTTTGGAGCTTCATATTTAAGAGGGAATAACTTCTCAACTGTGACGTGATGTACCACCTACCGTTGGAAACGACATGACAAGGACTATCTATCTATGCAGGTTTTGCATGTATTTGCAATGTCCTTCTTTCTCTTTTTCCTCAAACACTTTCGAGATTCATGATCAAACTTCCGAGGTTTCTTGTAACTTTCTTCAAAATGTCTTCCTGTGAGGGCCATGCTTAAAGCTATGCCATAAGGGGACCACTTTGGAGACTTCTTTAAATACAGCCATTACTTCTAGAGAGTTCTAGAATTTTTCTAAAGTTGACATCAATGATAATAAATTTTCAACAAAAGCTTGACCAATAATCTTTAAAATACAATAAATTGACAAAATAAACAATTTTCCAAGGAGCCTCCAAATATACAATTGATGGGCAAAAAACTATGCCATGAATCAGATGAAGCATAGAAACTTGACCCTTCAAAGGGTGCAACATTATGTGAGATGGATCTCCCTTTGGAATAGCAATTGTATTACAATGGATTAAAAAAAATGCAATTCCCAATAAAGGGTCTTATCCCAAAATCAAGAGCCGTGGAAAAAGTTGTGTGCAAATACAACTCATGGCAATAACACCAGTATTTCCTAAGACAATTGAAAAAACATCTCTCTAAGAACATGTAGGCCAAGAATGCGATAATGAAGGCCACGAGAGATGCACCAATGGAGGGAACAAATTCCATGGAACCTGCGCCAACAACGGGGCTGGAGCCCTTGTGAGGCCAAAGAGAGTGAACATCAGGACCACAACGTACGCAGTCCCTTATTTCCACTGCCATTGCAGGTTATGAAACTGGAGAGAATTGATCCAAAGCTTAATCACGGCGCAGAGCGCAATGACCAAATCCACGCGCTAACGTCCAATAACCTTCGAAAGAAAAATCCCTGAAACAGTAAAATTTTCAGTTGAATCATTCAAATAATGCTGTAGAGCTCCAAGCAAGCCAGGCCTCTACCACAACTGGTTTGTCAGGAGACAGCAACTAAAGAACTTGAAAATGTCACCGGCTGTGAGAGTCTGGCAAATAAATAGTTGAAGAGGAAAGTCTTGGCGCCTCCAATGAAAAAAGTTTGGCTAGAATTTCCAAATCCCACACATCCGACCATGTAAATGACACTGGCTGTGATAGCCCGGACAAGATGCGTTGCCTCACCACCAATGAAAACAAAAGCTAAGCGATGGAGAAAGCTCCATCTCCTGCTGATATCATATTGTAAATTGAGACTAACCAACATCCTACACTAGCTTAAACTTTGTTCTATATCTCATACTTTTTTATAATAATTAAATTTTTTTTTAGATATAATAAAGATGTATGTTTTGAAGGTTAAATATGAAATGTTTTCTTAATTTCATAATTGAAAAATTAAAAGGGAAGAAATCATGTATCATATGACATCTTTGATTTTTAATTTTGTTTTTATTATCATATAGGTTTTTTTTTACATCCATTGAGAAATTTATATTAACTTTTTAAATTTGTTTTTATTATTATATAGATTTTTATTATTGTTTTTTCCATCTCAAAAATTTGAAGGCATAGATTCACCAATTTGTACTCATGAACCCATTTGGATGGAACCACCTTCTATTCTAATTCCAAGAGAATATCCTCTATGCTTTAAGTTGGTCAATACCCAACCTCAGGTATGCTCTCCTATAAATAAAAACCATAATCCCAGAAGTGATTATTCTCGAGCCTCGATCTCAAAAGAAAGTTGTCCTTATCCAAAGTGTTATGATACAACAGACATAGATTTTCCACATGAGAGCCATGTCTTGATGATGCATCATATTCTTGAGATGATCCTAGGCTCAAAGAAATATTTAGATACTGTAGACCACCGGGAACTCCAAGATATGGATTAAGATATATTGAACAAACAAATGTAATAATTCCATCCTGCAGATTTGAAAATCCATTACCCACAAGACTACAAAAACCATCAGTCCGAGAGATGCACAAATTTGTTTCCCTTATGAATGTATGTCCTAGAAGAAGAGTAAACATAGAATGGATTAAGAGAATGTTAAATTGGGATATGTTTACTCATCCCCAAGCCAAATAATTTAATGCCATTACTTCTACAGAACTAAAGAAAGATTTATCTGAGCAATGGAAAACATATATGTCAATAAATGATTTGTGGATATCCTTTTATGAATGGTATCGACTTTCCCAAAAGGAAGTAATTCAAATAATGTCTTCCAAAGAAAGTGTCATTACCAAACACAAATGGAAAGTCTTAGATGGACAAACAACTGAGACACATTTTTCTTTTCCCCCTTTTAAGGGAATCATTATAGGAGAAGAGGAAAAACAAACTAAGGCTACTCCCCTCATGATTCACAAGAAAGAATATCAACAAACAAATTCAGAGAAAACACTCCAAAGTGTGTCTGGACAATTAAATTGGAAAAATATTGCTCTAAGAGGGATGACAACACATACTTTTGTAACCAATGACTATGCTAGGAAGCAACGGATAGATCAACTTCAAGTATCTACAAATCAAGTTTCTTCGAGTATAAACTCTGTCAATTCCCAAGTCTCTAAAATCAAAAACACTTTAGAAAATGAAAATGACTCTTCAAAAAGAGACCATGAAGAACTAATGGAAGGATTAGGTGAAGCTTTTAAAAACATAGGGGAATCTATTATTAAAGTTTCATAAAAATATGGAAAGCTTCATCATAAACCAATTCCTAGTTCTTACTTATTTCCACAAAAGGTCTCATCAGTAAACTTTGCAGTCGACATTCCTGAAGAAAAGGTTTCCAGTCCATTTCCCCCCAGAACAAGAAGAATCATCCTCAACTCATCTTCTGGTTACACAATATCATATTCTCCCTACTAAAGAACGAGTTCCTTGGAACATGGAAAAGGAAAACTACCAGAGGCACAAACATTTACAGATGAAAATTTCCCAGAATGGAACATAGATAGTATGAACACAAGCCAAATCCGTCAAGTTATAGACATAATGTATGTTTCCTACAGAGTCATGTGCATGAAAGGGGAAAATGAAATAGAAGCATGTAAGTCTATTATACAATGTTTTACAGGAACTTTGGCTAAGTGGTGGGAAATAGAGTCTTCACCTACCCTAGTTGAGAAAATGGAAAATGAACAAGTTAAAGATGAAAATAGGGATATAGTATTCAGAGAAGATGGCCAAGAAGAAAATAATATGATAGGTGCATAAACTAGATTCATTCTTGAGCATTGGTGTGGAATAGAACAAGAACTCTCTGATAAACATGCCATAATTCTAATGGGAATAAAATGTAAGAGAATGTCCAATTATGATGATTTTCATAGAGAATGGACCCAAAGGATATATGAAGTAAAAGATAGCAAAAACTTTCTCTAGAAGCAAGTATATCTTGCTGCTCTTCCTAACAAATTTTTTGAATATTTAAAATTACAAAAAACTTTTGTTCAGCCTTATGAGCTTTATACTCGGGGATAAATTTACACAATCATTACATCTTCCCTAGTAGAATTGTGTGCTAACATGAAGGTTACAAATTCAATACAAAAGATATCAAAATTACCAGATAGTAGATCTATCTGCAAAAAATATGGTATGACCCTAGATGACCCAGTTAGAAGAAAGAAAAGGGAAAAGAAAACCACGAGACAAAGATTCCAAAAATATGATAATGGCAAGCCCAAGTCTTACCAAAAGGATAAGAGGAAAAGAGGTCATTATAATAAATACACAAAGTCTCATTATTACTCCCCAGAAGACATCAGATTGCAATCTTCCAAACAACAAAGTAAGACCAACCTAATGTGTTGGTTATGTGGACAACCAGGACACCTGGATAATAGATGTCCACAAGGTGAACAATCTAAGAATAATAAAGGTAAGATCTCACAACAAATGGAATGACAAAAGGCTGAGTCTTCTAGGAAAATAATCTTAATTCGCTGCAACAGATGTGGCTCAAGTCACCATGATACAAATAAATACCCACATCATCATTTTCCTAAGAGGGAAGAAGTTCATATTCTTTAGGAAGGATGTTTTCAGTCTACTGACACTTTTGAATTTTAATATTGCTCTAGTGAATCCTCTGATGAATAAATGTTACTTATAGCAAATGATTGCAGCTATAAAGATCCAAAGTTTTGTATTTGCTAGAAAGAGTCTTCAAGTTATGTAGAAACAAGAGATGAAGTAGAAGAAGAAGATGAAGATGAACCAGAACCTAAAATATGTATGGCTCAAAATTAGTCTGATGGAGATGCTCAGATGCTGGCACAAATCAAAGCATTGCTAGAAGGAGAAATGAAGGCTGCACTTTTATATTCATTTCTAAACACCATGCTAAAATCTCAACAACCTGCAACAACCACAAACTCAGGTACGAAGCCATTGTTCATAGATGCTTCTTTTGAAAGGAATACCAAGTCGTTTATTAGACAAAACCAAAATGATAAGATGATACCTTTGACTATAAATGATTTGGGAAAACAAATAAATATTGTTAAGAAGGAAGTTGTAGAAATTAAGCAAAGATTAGAAAAGATTGAAAAAGAATCAGAAATTAAGGATGGATACAAAGTTGATTCATGGGCTAGACAAGAAATAAGAGGGTTACAACAACAAATCCAAACCCTACAATTCATGCCTTCCCTAGAAGAAATTCCTCAGAATGAAAATACCAACATTAGTACATTTAAAACAAATTCTATAGAAGGTTTGAATTCTATGAGAATAATGGCCATCCAACATCAACAATATCATGTGATGATTAAGTTGAATATTCAAGGTCAAATCTTTAAATTAAGCATTGATCAATTCAAGATCAGATTTTAAGATCATGAATAAATATTCTATTCCTTCTTTTTATTGGTTAAAAAATAATAATGCAGCCATTGGGGTAGGTAATCAAACCCTAGAGATGGAATATGAAGTTGAAAGGGTCAAGTTATGTTTTGGACCTTACTGCTTGAATCTGAAGTTTTCACTTGCAAAAAATCCAGTACCTTGTCTTTTAGGTACTCCATTTTTTGTTGTTGTTGAACCACATGGTTCTGAAAAATTACCAAATGGAAAATTTGGATATTTTATTACAATAGCAAGGAGAAAAATTGTGCTCCCTTTGTATCAGTCCCTGAGTTGTCCAAAATGGTCCAAATGTCTCAGACTCTTATAGAGAAAGAGAAAAATATTCAAGAACTCCAACAAATGAAGAGAAACCAGAGAATTGATCAACAACTAAAGGAGCTAAAAATTCAATACAGGATTAGTCAACTACAAAATTATTTGAAGATCGGGTATGCTTAGAACTCCCAACTGCATTTTGGCAAAGAAAAACTAATTTTGTTGAATCACCATACATAGATAGCTATGAGGAAATCCTTTTAAAAGCAGAGCAATACCTATGAATGCTAAATATCATAAATTGTGTTATGAAGAAATCCAAGGATTATTGGAAAAATGATTGATTAGAGAATCCATTAGCTCATGGAATTGTTATGGATTCTATGTTAATAAACATTATGAGCATATTCAAAGAGTCCAAAGATTGGTAGTAAACTATACTCCTTTAAATTGAGTCCTAGCTGATGATACTTATCCTATACCCCACAAATCCAGTTTGGTTAATAGAATAGAAAATGCAAAGATATTCTCAAAGTTTGATTTAAAATCTGTATTTTGGCAAGTGGCTATAAAGGAGGAAGACAAATTCAAAACTGCATTTAGTGTTCCTGCAGGTCACTATGAATGGAATGTTATGCCCTTCGGTCTTAAGAATCCTCCAGAAAATTTCAAAGGGTTATGGATGACACTTTTAAGGCATATTTTGACTGGCTAATTGTCTACATAAATGATATATTAGTCTTCTTGGATTCTAGAGACCAACATTTCAAGCATTTGGAGATTTTTTTAGAGGTCATCAAGCATTCTACTCTAGTTCTTTCTAAAAAGAAAATGGATCTCTTTAAAACCTCTGTCAAATTTCTAGGTCACACAATTTCAAATGGCCAAATTGCTCTTCATACTCATGCAATGGAATTTGCAAAACAAATTCCAATCAAAATAACTGATAAGACCCAACTCCAATGCTTTCTAGGAAGCTTGAACTATTTTAGTCATTTTTATAAAGATTGTGCTAAAGATAGAAAAAATTTGAATGACAGGCTCAAAAAGGATCCCATGCCTTGGAATCAAGAACACAATGAGGATGTGAGAAAAATAAAATCTAAAGTCAGGCACTTGCCAATACTGCATGTTGCAAGTGATGAACTCTTTAAAATTGTTGAGTCCAATGTCGGTGACCAAGGATGGGGAGTAGTTCTTAAACAAGTTAAGGCAGGGTGATCAAAGCCACATGAAGAGATCATACAATTCGCTTCAGGGACCTGGCTTGACAACAAAAGTAACTATGCAACAATTGACAAAGAAATAAAGGTGGCTCTCAATGCAATCAATAAGTTTGAAATATATCTCATTGTTGGCATAGGGGCAGACCCAGGGTTCAATGCTACAATAATGCACCAACAAAACCCTAACTATTGGCCCTTTTGGCAACACCTAGGAAGCAAATGAGCTCTCACCCGAGGTAGAGGTAGGGGTGGTTGCAGGACTCCAGTGTCTGCAACCTTAGCTGAGACACAGATCTATGATTGTAATACTTAACAAAGCACTTAGCACTGTCAGTTCATCAATATTTAACCACTATATACTTCGCAAATAAAACAGAGCATCGCATCATTCATTCAGATCTGACGTATCTAAGCACTTGGCATAGAGAGATATATTATATCTAGGAGATTCAATCACTAATCACATTCACATAGGTCAGATCTAACATCCATATACATCATTAGCACAAAGCATAAACAGATCTATCTATCTATATCAAAGAACTTAGCAAGTAAAGACATAAACACATGAATTCATCGCACAAAGAATAACAACACATCATGTATGTGGTTCACCTCCACCCTGGGGCTACGTCCACCTACTCTTCTCTTCTTTATTATCTTTATCAAGCTTCTTGTAGGCACATAGCATCAAAGTCCTACTCCACAGAAGATAGGAGATTTGTGTGCACTCTGCCAGATCCTCCTTCTTTGTGCTAGGGTACAACACCAAGCCTTCTTACAATTACTTGCACGTAGCTCTACAAGTCTCACATAGTATGCACAAAGAAAGTACTTAGCACTTAGCACTCTTACAATCCCTTGATCACACAGATCGGATCTCTAACACTTAGCACTACATACCACCTCTCTTATTACATCGCCTAGTCTTCTATATATACATTACAAAAGTGGGCCTAAGCATGGGTAAACCCATGGGCCGACATTCCCATACCCATTACATAGTCCCAAAACCCAAAAATCCCTAAAAAAGGGTCGAGATCCCGCGATCTCTTCTTCGTATTGCGCTCTGCCTTCGAAAGCCTATCGAATCCACAAAAATAGGTTAAACATAACCAAGAATCGACAAAACTTGGTCAAGGGATAACGAGCCCCCAACACTCACCTGTGAATCATCCTGAGTCACTTTGGTCTGGGTAGTTTTGCTTCAAAGGCCTCGAGCTTGGCTTGAGTTGCTTGGAATTGTTGTTGTGCCACATCCTCCTATTCATTGAACTCTTGGATGACTGCATCGTTGACAGGTCCCTCTAGGCGATGCTCAACTGCGGTGACAACTTGCTACAGTTCTGATCCTCGTCCGTTGACCTCTATGAACAATTGGTAAGCTTTATCTTGTATAGGTTGGAGCCTCTGAGTTACTTCCATAACTCTAGTCTAGATAGTGTGGATTTTTTGTTGGGCAGTGCGTTTCTCTTGGGATTTCTTCATTCTTTCCATAGCTGACAGGGGCTTCAATTGCGCCTATATTGTCTCTACTTGTTGCTTCGCTTCCTAGAGATATGACTCCAGTGCCTGCAATTCTGGGTTCTCGGTGAGTTTGTCATACGTATAGGCACTATGATTACTCAGTTTCTTGCATTCCATGGCAAGGGCCTTTATCCTTTCAACTGCACTCTGGGAAGTTGCTTCTCTTTGATCCCTTACATCCTGCGGAGTCTCGGGCACTGTGTGGAGCTCTAAGTCTGCTATGTGTTGTTGTAGCTATTGGATATCTTCTACGAGATGCTCTACTTGATGCGTGACTTGTTCTTCTTCCTTTATTTCTAAGACCTTCACAGAGTGAAGTGCTCTGCTAACTGCTTCTTTTACTTCGAGTTGCTCCGCGAGCAGTCGATGGAGAGGCTTGCACTATTCTCGTTGATGAATCTTGTACACCTGCAAACATCGACATTACTCTTTCAGTCATGAGGTCGATGAGAAATTATTCGACAACTTTCTCTGCACTACTGAACTCGTCTGACATACATGCTTGGGGTTGGAAATCTTGGGTTCAAGGAGTAACTTAGAACCTATAATGGGATAGAGGGAAATAGTGCAATGATCACTATGAAAAATCAATGAGTCTGCGGGCTCAGATTCACGGTTAGCAAAATATTTCTCGGTGCATGGCGCAACGGGATAAATAGATAACTTGGCAATGGATCTCTTGCAATGGGCGAGAAGCCTTCATTAACTCTGTTATGTCTATTATGGCGTGGTCCAATGGTATGGTGGTGAACCATAAATTCCTTTCTACCCGTTCCCAATGGCTATATTGCGTCGCCCTGGTGAAGTGTCATGTGACGTTGTTATGTTATCCCGACGAAGTTCCAATTTTTCAAATTTTCCTTCTACGATGTTCCCTCTGGGACCTTTTGTAGCTTGTCTATCTTATCTCTCTTCTTACTTAGTTTTCTAGCCTTATTTCGAGTGAGCTTTGTCTCGATATTCATTTTTCCATTCTGATTCTTATCTTCTTTTGGCATAGTTACTTCGCGCTATCGAGATTCTTTCCTAAGATTCAAGGGTAATACTTCTTTATTTGGAGTAGGTACTTCAGTATTCTGTGGGTCCTCTAATGTTCTTGAAATTTTGACATCCAAGTCTCTAGTATTAAATAGCTTCGATCTGTTCTTCTGTTCTTCAATCAAGTGTGCGATCCTTCTAGTCATGAAATATTTTAACTCTTGCTTCTTCTGCTCTAAAAATTTTTCTTCCTTCCTTTTGGCTTGATCTCTTTCAATCCAAGGATTTCCTAGTAACATAGGAAATGGTGCGCTGTCCTTAGTAAATTTAATAATCTCAAAATATTCCTCTGTCGAAGTTCCATGTCGATGACCAAGGATGGGGAGTAGTTCTTAAACAAGTTAAGGTAGGGAGATCAAAGCCACATGAAGAGATCATACAATTTGCTTTAGGTACTTGGCTTGACAATGAAAATAACTATGCAACAATTGATAAATAAATAAAGGAGGCTCTAAATGCAATCAATAAGTTTGAAATCCATCTCATTGTTGGCACAGAGATAGACCTAGGGTTCAACGCTACAACAACACACCAACAAAACCCTAACTACCGGCCCTTTCGGCAATACCTGAGAAGCATATGAGGTCTCACCTGAGGTAGAGGCAGGGGTGGTTGTAGGAATCTAATGTCTGCAACCTTAGATGGGACACAGATCTGTGATTGTAATACTTAACAGAGCACTTAGCACCGACAATTCATCAATATTTAACCACTATCTACTCCGCAGATAAAACAAAGCATCACATCATTCATTCAGATCTGACGTATCTAATCACTTAGCATAGAGAGATAGATTAGATCTAGTAGATTCAAGCACTGAGCACATTCACATAGGTCAAATCTAGCATCCATATACATCGTTAGCACAAAGCATAAATAAATCTATCTATCTATATCAAAGCACTTAGCAAGTAAAGACATAAACACATCAATACATCGCACAAAGCATAACAACACAACATGTACGTGTTTCACCCCCACCCTGGGGCTAGTTCCACCAACTCTTCTCTTATTTATTATCTTTGTCAAGCTTCTTACAAGGACATAGCATCAAATTCCTACTCCACAGAAGATAGGAGATCTGTGCACACTCCGCAAGATCCTCCTTCTTTGAGCTAGGGTACAACAACAATCCTTCTTACAATTACTTGTACATAGCTCTCTAAGTCTCACATAGTATTCTCAAACCAGGTACTTATCACTTAGCACTCTTACAATCCCTTGATCACACAGATCAGATCTCTAGCACTTAGCACTACTTACCACCTCTCTTATTACATCGCCTAGTCTTCTATATATACATTACAAAAGTGGGCCTAAGCATGGGTAAACCCATGGGTTGACATTCCCATACCCGTTACATAGTCCCAAAACCCAAAAATCCATAAAAAGGGGTCGATATCCCTCGATCTCTTCTTCGTCTTGCACTCTGCCTTCGACAGCCTGTCAAAGCCCCAAAAATAGGTCAAACATGACCAAGAATCCACAAAACTTGGTCAAGGGAAAACACTTATCAATAAAAAAATTCTTCTTAGAACTGATGTTGCTACAATGAAAAAGGTGTTACATAAGAAAATAACTAAAGTAAGTAAAGAAAAATTTGCAAGATGGAAAGTTCTATTTGCAAATTTTGATTTTGATATTGAACACATCAAAGGCTCTAAAAATTCTATCCCTGATTTTCTCAGTAGGGAAAACATTCAAGAGAGCGTGAAAACAAGCGAGCATGTGCAAGCGAGCGAGAACAAGTGAACTTGGTTACAAAACAAGAAAGATCAAATGTAGAAAGCCATTGTCTAGTCATTGTTACTGAATGAAAAAATGGAGGTGAAAAAATAAGGAATATCCCAGACAATGAAGATTGGGAAGTATATGACCAATTATGGAAACCTACATGGAACCTCAGAAGAACTAAAGTTCTCAATATGAATTTGTAGCCAATTCATCTCCTACCAAATTATGTTCCAGAACTCAGAAGAACCCCATTTATACTGGAAACATTCCAGACATGATTTATGAAAGATCGACCAGAGCTGCAGATGATCCTACTTCAGCTTTATGCTACACCTTCAGAGATATAAACTTGATATGGAAACGTTCTAATAATAATACGAGATTATGTCATCAATATTTTTCACTTGATAGGCCCCCGCTCCTATGCTCTTTGGCTGGATCAAGATCCCGCACAGAAGTTCGTCAGAACATACATGAATTACAGTGAATACAAGAAGGCATGGTGGAATTTTATCAGGAAAGAAAATAGGAATAATAAATATTTCAGATTATTGAAATTAAGAAGTATATATACTAGTATGAGGGGATTAAATCATCTTTGGCTATAGATTGGTGGAAAGACTTTGGCATTAACAAAAGTGTAGTGGACCCAACATACTAAAATATATAATGCACATCCAAATATATTCCACTAAGATAAATCCATGATTTCTTTGAATCTGACAGAATTACTGATGACATGGTCTTGTCAATGTATGCAACTCATCATCTCCAATGGCTTGTAAAAACAAGAATCTCTGCATTATCATTCCAAGGACGAACAATCATAGTATGTAAGCTTTACTCAAAAGATTGGGAAAATAGTGGAGTTTATTCCCAAAAATATAATATGGGGATGTATTGTGATCATGCTTATTATCTTTTCTGTATGATTTGCTTTTCATGAAAATACTTAGAAATCAGAGCACTTCTCTGATGTTTGGTGCGGTTTGACCCACATTCTAAGGAATCTATTGGAAAGTAAAGCATTTACGAAAAAGTCTGTCAGTCTGTACTAAAAGAGTTTGTCGACCATTTAGGACGATTCTTGCATGTTCTATCAGTTTGAAGTCTAGAGAAAGTCTATAAATAAGGCTCGGGGCCACTCATTTGAGGCATCGATTCTTAGAGTATTAGTTAGTATTGGTCTTTTGAGCTCCCTCCCGTTTGAGCTCTAAGTCTTTCTATCATGAGTTTGATAGTCTACGCAGGGACTACTCTGCTGGGAGCCTATGAACTAAAGTGGTAGAACTCATAATTCAGTTGGTATTGGTCTTCTGAGCTCCCTCTTGTTTGATGTCTGAGTCTTTTTGTCATGATTTTCATAGTTTTCAGAGGGAGTACTCTGTTGGGAGCCTATGAACTAAAGTGAAAGAAATCACAAGTATTTTTAAAGAGTTTTCCAATAGCACCAGAAGATGAAGGGTTTACATATAATTCCTGAGGTCGAGCTAGATTCTACTTAGGTCTGAGGTATCCTGAAATGTGGTATGGTTGAAAGATATGAATTTGCATTTGTAAGTCGCGTTTGTAAGTTTGAAAAATTATGTAAATCTTTTCTGCAAAAATTAATAGAAATCCTTCCGTAATGTGTGTTTATATCTTTTCTTCTGAGTAAAAGTTCATTCAAAGTTCACCCGAGGTTCGCTTAAGATTCTGGAGCATTATTGTCCTTTTTTTTTCCCTCTAAGACAACAAAGTCGCTCAGGGAGTTTGTTGAAGGAAAGGTGTTGAATATACTTGAAGGTTCATGTATGGGTTCGTGTAAAAGTTCGTAACGTTAGAAGAAGGTTAAAAGAAAAAAGAAATCATCATTCCTCGATGAGGGATGACTCTGATATTCCATAATAAAGAGAGGGAGGGAGAATGAGTTTTGATTGATTCATTCTCCTGCGTGTCGATTTCCTAATGTCATAGAAATAGGGTTGAGTCATTTGAATGATAATGGATCCACTAAGTCACTTTACCATACCATGCTTTCCTTTCCACTAGTTCTCTCTAAGATAGTCCTAGATGAGGCTGTCAGGGCCAAACTCTAGCCTACATTGATCTCATGCCTTTACCCCTGTAACTGGCAATGAATTTGGAACCGAGCCTAAGGTCTAAGTGAATCTTTTCTCTCCACCGGTGCTACCTTTTCTCCTATTATTTCCGTTCAAGATCTTGGCTCGTATGCTTGCTCTGCCCCCACCTATAATGACTAGGGACATATCTACTGGATGTGCACCTGTAGGATCTTGATCTGTCATTGATGGTGGGTGGGATGGTGGTGGGTAAGGGGCCAAATATCCATTGGATGTATCAATAATTGTCTCTCGAACCAGAAGAGATGTCGGGTGGGGTAATTTCTATCAAACTCAAAGGCATGTTGTGAGTTTAAATGTTGTTGGTTATAAAAGTGAAACTGTAACTGTGATCTATGACTCTCTAATGGGTTCTAGTAAGGAACAAAATCAAGGGCTGCAATCTCTGTAAGAATTTTAACAAAACAAATACTCACATGTTCTTCTTTGTCCCTACACTTATTAGGTTTGAAAGGAGATTGAGGAGACACTGGGATTGACTCACCTTTGGAAAAGGGACATTGAAATTTCTTCTTTCAAAGAGATTTTTGAGGTTTTAATTCTCAAGGATCTATGTGTTCTACCCATGATTGTCTCATGGGGTATTTGGTTAGCACAAAATGCAGGGATCTTTGAAGGCAAGGTTTTTTTTATTGTTAAAACCACACAACAATCTTTGGCACTTATGCCCAACTACAAGCGGACCAAGAGGCCAAAAAAGGATAGGGTTATAAGTGATGTCTAAATCAACAAGAAACTAGCATGGGGATTTTTGTATGTTGCGTGTCAGGAGGGCGTCTGTGTAATTGGGATTGTGTTACACATGTCTAAGAAACATTTCTATCTAGGAAAATAAAATATTGGCTTGGGAACAAACAACCATGGTGAGTTTTAGGCCTTGTTTTCTTTACTTAAATATGTCGTGAGGTTGGACGTATAGGAATTGCAAGTCTTTAGGGATTCCAAAATTGGTATTATGTCTATGAACACACATTTCTTTTGGTTGGTTCTACAAGGCCATGTACTTACATGGGATTGAATGCAAACTAAAGGGAAGCAAGGTCCCAACATGTGTTATCTTTGTAATAATTTTAATGAAACAAATACTCACATGTTCCTTCTTTGTGCCTACGCTTATTAGGTTTGAAAGGATATTGAGCAAACATTGGGATTGGCTCACCTATGGAAAAAGGACATTGAAATCTCTTCCTTCAAAGAGATTTTTGAGGTTTTAATTCTCAAGGATATTTGTATTCTACCCACGATTGTCTGATGGGATATTTGGTTAACATGAAATGCGGGGATCTTTGAAGGAAAGGTTTTGTCTATTGTTAAAATCACACAACAATCTCTGGCACTTATGGTCAACTACAAGCCAAGGCTGAAAAATGATAGGGTTATAAGTGATGGGGATTTGTGTATGTTGTGTGTCAAGAGGGCATGTGTAATCGAAATTGTGTTACACATATCTAAGCAACATTTTAATCTAGGAAAATCAAATATTGGCCTTGGGAACAAACAACCATGGTGAGTTTTAGGCCTTGTTTTCTTTACTTAAATATGTCGTGAGGTCATACGTATAGGAATTTCAAGTCTTTAGGGATTCAAAAATTGCTATTGGGTGGATGAACAACTAGTTACAACTTTCCAATGTGTCTCTAGAATTCTTGGGGAAAAGCTTGAAAATTTTTGCATCTACCTTTCAATCCTTGACATTTTTTCATATACTTAAAGAATTAAATACCACTATTGATCAACTGTCGAAAATTACTTTATCTTTGCATGAGAACCATATGTTGGTGGAAGAACATGTCAATGGGGAGTCAATCTCCGAATATGATAGTTTATTTTTTGATCTGTATCTTTTTTTAGCATTAAAACTAATGTATGTGGATTTTTTTGAATT
>SNQJ01S0036005.1:115677-129478 GCA_010110895.2 Picea sitchensis | reverse complement strand
CACCCAACAATTTTTTTGGTACAAGCGGGGAAAGTTCTTGGGCTGTCACTTAGTCTAGGATTCACACTTCACCTTAAATAAATTAAACAATCATAATCTAATCCACTTAACCTTGGGAAATCTACATTGATATCTTTACGATTTATGCTTAAGTTGTATTGGGAGCACTTCACTTTTATATCTACTTTCAATTTTAATTAAGAATTTGTGGGTTTGACTAAGTAATCTAGAGTTACGCTTTAGCCCTTTGAGACCTCAATTCAACGTTTAATTTTGAGCTTAAGTTGTATTTTGGCGTGATTAGTCTCCTCCTTTGAAGTTGTGCATCCCTTAGAGGCTTCTTCATTGTTTGGAGCTTGTGATTGTGTATGCTGGTGAAACTTCCCCTTGAGTTGCACATCATTTGGAGGCACTCTTGTTTGGGATAGTTGGCTTGATGTGTTGTGATTCACTTTTCCTTTAACAATATCTTATTTACCTGCACACTCAAGTTCATTACAAGTTAGTTGTTTGGTTAGTTACTTTGCTTGGTATAATTTGTATCTATTGTATTTTTGGTGTACCCTTTAGTTAGTCTTTGTATTAACTTTGTAGATATTTATTTACTTAATTATTTTGTACCTAGTCGTAATTGTAAATCTTGTATCTAGTAATTCATTTTGTAATCTAATTGTAATATTTTATAAAGCATAATCCCTTTAACTTAGTTGACCCCATTACCCAACCTTAGGCACTAGTCTTAGTTGACCTAGGGAAAGGTTTGCTTGTGCATTGAAATTTTACATTTGCATTGTTGACTCTCATATCGGTTAGATCCCCCTAGACCTTCTAACAATTGAAATTAACTCCTAGACATAATCTCTTAACTCACATAGTAACTAGGGCCTACCCCCCTTGGCTTCCCTAGGAGTAATCCTAGACGAAAGAAGTTCAAGGCGAGGTGATAGTGGACTTGAACTTAGACATTGTGTCTCCGAGGACACACTAAGTGGATCGAGACTTAATCCACGTTTGCAAGTGTGTATAAGGACAATAACAAATGGTTTCTATTGTTGCTTCTTATTCCACGTGCTTCTGAAGAATTGCTTGTCTTATTTCATGGTTACTGTTGAAACTTCCACTTCCACAACCTCTAGCAACACCTTTATTGTTGGATGATATGCCTCTTCCTCTAATTGAAATTTGAGATCTAAAAGCTTGCTCAGAAGAAATAGTAGCAGATCTATTCATCTTTTGTTCATGGATTTGCAAGGAACCCATAAGCTCATGAGGACACATTTGAGTTAAATATTTTGACTCTTCTATTGCTACCACAATAGAATAAAATCTGGGAGCAAGACTTCTCAAGTTTTTTCTATGATTCTTTGATCCTCGATAATGTCTCCATTAGTTCCAATTTGATTAACCAAGATCATAGTGCAAGTAAAGAAATAATTCACTAACTTAGACTCCTTCCTTTGCAAATTTTCCATATCTCTTCTTAATAATTGTAACTTGACAAGCTTTACCTTGTTGTTGCCTTGGTATGCAAATCGCAAAGTCTCCCATGCTTGCTTGGATTTTTTAGCTATTGTTATCCTTGGAAAAATGGAGTCTCCCATAGTCGTCTGTCTGTATAAAGGAAAGAGTCTTGGCATTCTTCTTCGTGTTCTCCTTAAGTGTGTTCCTCTTATCTTGAGCGAGTGCAGGGGAAGCCATTTTCAACAAGCTCCCACAACTCTTGAAAGAAGAAAAAAATCTTCATCTTGATGTAAGAGACACTATAATTTTTCTCATCAAAGTGTGGTACTTGTTGCCACATGTTGTTGCTCCTAACCATCTTAAAGAACCACAATATAAACACAAAATAAATAAAATATTTGCAGAAAAACAGAGTACTTCACACTAATGTATATCCAAAAAAAAATTAAAAATAAATAAATAAATAAATAAATTAAAAACAAAATTTAGTTACATTCAATGTTGTTGCACAATTCTTCTTTTCTGAAAATACTTTCTACTATTTTCTTCTGCTATCTAAAATGAATAGATCTCCACTACTTATTAAAAACAAAGCTGGAAAATATCCTACCCACTCCATTGGAAATTATCTATAATCTATTTGAGAAGATCAAAAGTTGTCCTAGACAGAAGTCAAAACATGTTGCAAGACATTTATCTCAGATTATTACATTACAAACTAATCCTCAAGCTTATATTCAACATGAATAAGGTGCCGAAAAGGTTCGTTGGTTACACGCTGCTACACAACCATAAAATTGTTGATGACGGAATTTCCCATGCTCACCATGCAGAAAAACAAAACTGTCTCTTGGCCTCCAAACATTAAAGAACATAGATTTTCTTTTTCCAACATATTTGATGCCAAGATCGACTGGACGACTGGCACATTGCAAAAAATCTCTTAGCGTTAAACGTTTCTATTACTTGGCAGGAGCATTAGCTTAGCGGGAGATGACATCCAACGTAATTCTAGTTCATATTCCCAGGGATACGGCTAGCTATTACTAGACCGACACGTTTCCTTTAGGGCTTGCGTGTGGCTAGGCTTAATCGATGTTCAATGAGAATTCTGGCAGCGTTTAATCGCACCCTTCCTACATTCTCATGGACGCCCAAAACAAAGCTCTGAGCATGTACAAATGGCGACTAGAGCCAGAGAGCCAGACTAACGTTTAGACTTCCAGGATGGATAATGGAATGTCCCGACAACAGCTAGATTCTGTGGGTCGCCCTCCTGGAACTAGCCTGAGAGCGTGAGAATGTTTAGATGATACCACTGTGCATTAGGTATGTTTAGAGGCATTATTTCCAGCATAGATATACATAGTATAGTTTCTCCCGGAGCTAGAGTTCAAGCTCAGGAATGTTGACAACAAGGAATACCCAACGTTTGGACAGCAGTGAAGAAATGCGTGGGTCTTCTACTAAGCTAGGGTTCACATGCATCTCGGGCAACAAAGAAGGCGCATGTGGGGTCTCATGAAAGCTAGGGTTTGGACGTTGATATTGGGCAACAAAGAAGATGCGCTTGGAATCTCTCCTTGAGTTGGGGTTTACACACACAAAGCTAGTGGGTAAGGGAAGGCCAACATGCATGGCTCTTACTTGTTTCCTTAGCATTTTAATTATTTTTCTTGGACTTTTTTTTTAAGCAATGACTTTTTTTTTTTTTTTAAATGACTTTTCTTTTACTTGCTTATTAGTTTATTTCAAGTTGGATTGGAATAGTAATTTTGTTTTGTAGATATTGAGTCTTATCCAGTCTTAAGTCCCAATTTTTTGAGAAACTTAACAATGCCTTCTTGATGTTTTTTCTAATCGACCTCCCCCCAAAATTTCTATTATTCAACCCTCAAACATCCCCCTATCCCTCTTCCCCACATATGTACACCCCTAATTTATTTAAAAAAACCTTCCTTACCCCCTTAATATGATTTAAAATAGTTAAAATGAAATTCAATATCTTAGGCATGCCTTACACCCTAATAACCACCTTTTCTCCCATGGAAGGAGATACTAAATTCATCAATGGGAAGACCTCGTGTGTTGTCTCATCGGCAACCAACTAGATGGACATGTATAGGCTTTGGATTGGGATTTATTCCAAGGTTGATAGATTGCTCTAGTATTCAAGTTGGCCAACCTTGTTATCAACCAATTGCTTCTTTTGCCTTCAATAGATATTATCAAGTGAATGAGAATCCACCTATATCTGATAAATTTGGTGGGATAGGGATGAAGGCTTGCTTCTATCTAAGTAAGAAACTAACCATACTTGATGAAGTTGGTTTTAATGTTTGTGTATTAGATTCACATTGGCCCATTTTATGTAAATTTGATTGATCGATTCAAACCCCCTCATGGATTCATGCTCTTATGGGTCTTCTTGGTTTTTGACATCAAGGTAACAATTGGATTTTGTTTGGTGCATTTTGTCATATCATTGAAGGATTGCTACAAATTTTTATTTTAGATTGAATTTTGGTAGCATATTTTTGATTTCAAACTAAAAAAAAAAACATAATCTACTCCAATAAATCTTAATGATAAGCATGATCCATCCACACAATGTTACACTATCTAAAGACAAATTTTAAGGACATTGTATTCCATTATTCATGTGCATACTATTAAAAGAACTAAATCTAGGTATCTACCAAACAAAATTACAATAATAGTGGATGGGTAAACATTGTGTCAAACTTATCAACAATCAAGAAGCTACTTCATGTCTAGAATGGTTGAATGTTGTGGGCATCGAAGTACCATGTGATGTAATATAGATGGGTACCTTCTTGAAGTACTGCAAACAAAATTACAATAATAGTGGATGGGGAAATATTGTGTCAAACTTATCAACAATCAAGAAGCTACTTCATGTCTAGAATGGTTGAATGTTCTGGGCATCGAAGTACCATGTGATGTAAGATAGATGCGTACCTTCTTGAAGTACTCCATGACTTTAGTTCAATTGCAAATTTTTCCCTTGTAATTTAAGCATGTTGTGGCATTTTTCATTATTAACCTAATTTATTATGTATGATGTTTTGGATTGTTGTTTTCATTCTAGTCTTTTGAAATAGTTATTATAATACATATGAGCATCTATGTTTGTAAGCATACCATGAGTATTTAGACTTTCAAAAAAATTAGTTATATTAAAAATTAGAGATTCAAAATGTTCAGTCATATTAAAGAAATTTAAGAACTTCAAAGTTAAGGATTTAGTTAAATGAATGATTTAATTTTATTATTGTTTTTTTCAATCTTTTAAGTTAGGATGAGGTGCATGTGATGATGACTCTCAACAAGTGTTTAATTATATTAAAATATATTTTAGAGTTGGGAGAGGCATCTACGATGTCGGGCTAAATGAAAAACCCTTAAAACAAATAGTTCATTGATAACTGAGAGATCAATTCAAGATTGATTTAATTGTTAATAAAGATATTTCAGGTTTTACCTCACTTTCAAAAAGTTAATTAAATTTCTATTTCCAATTTTACTTTTCTTCTCACCTGAGCATAATATGTAAACACGTTTATGGATTTGAATATGATTCTTCATTAATAAAACTTATAATTTTCATTAACTTATTTGTGTTTTATTTGTAATTGAAATTATGAAATTTTTATATGAATATGGACTTAATAAATTAGAACCTCTTAATTTTTACTAAGTTACACAAGTATATGTTAANCACCCAACAATTTTTTTGGTACAAGCGGGGAAAGTTCTTGGGCTGTCACTTAGTCTAGGATTCACACTTCACCTTAAATAAATTAAACAATCATAATCTAATCCACTTAACCTTGGGAAATCTACATTGATATCTTTACGATTTATGCTTAAGTTGTATTGGGAGCACTTCACTTTTATATCTACTTTCAATTTTAATTAAGAATTTGTGGGTTTGACTAAGTAATCTAGAGTTACGCTTTAGCCCTTTGAGACCTCAATTCAACGTTTAATTTTGAGCTTAAGTTGTATTTTGGCGTGATTAGTCTCCTCCTTTGAAGTTGTGCATCCCTTAGAGGCTTCTTCATTGTTTGGAGCTTGTGATTGTGTATGCTGGTGAAACTTCCCCTTGAGTTGCACATCATTTGGAGGCACTCTTGTTTGGGATAGTTGGCTTGATGTGTTGTGATTCACTTTTCCTTTAACAATATCTTATTTACCTGCACACTCAAGTTCATTACAAGTTAGTTGTTTGGTTAGTTACTTTGCTTGGTATAATTTGTATCTATTGTATTTTTGGTGTACCCTTTAGTTAGTCTTTGTATTAACTTTGTAGATATTTATTTACTTAATTATTTTGTACCTAGTCGTAATTGTAAATCTTGTATCTAGTAATTCATTTTGTAATCTAATTGTAATATTTTATAAAGCATAATCCCTTTAACTTAGTTGACCCCATTACCCAACCTTAGGCACTAGTCTTAGTTGACCTAGGGAAAGGTTTGCTTGTGCATTGAAATTTTACATTTGCATTGTTGACTCTCATATCGGTTAGATCCCCCTAGACCTTCTAACAATTGAAATTAACTCCTAGACATAATCTCTTAACTCACATAGTAACTAGGGCCTACCCCCCTTGGCTTCCCTAGGAGTAATCCTAGACGAAAGAAGTTCAAGGCGAGGTGATAGTGGACTTGAACTTAGACATTGTGTCTCCGAGGACACACTAAGTGGATCGAGACTTAATCCACGTTTGCAAGTGTGTATAAGGACAATAACAAATGGTTTCTATTGTTGCTTCTTATTCCACGTGCTTCTGAAGAATTGCTTGTCTTATTTCATGGTTACTGTTGAAACTTCCACTTCCACAACCTCTAGCAACACCTTTATTGTTGGATGATATGCCTCTTCCTCTAATTGAAATTTGAGATCTAAAAGCTTGCTCAGAAGAAATAGTAGCAGATCTATTCATCTTTTGTTCATGGATTTGCAAGGAACCCATAAGCTCATGAGGACACATTTGAGTTAAATATTTTGACTCTTCTATTGCTACCACAATAGAATAAAATCTGGGAGCAAGACTTCTCAAGTTTTTTCTATGATTCTTTGATCCGCGATAATGTCTCCATTATTTCCAATTTGATTAACCAAGATCATAGTGCAAGTAAAGAAATAATTCACTAACTTAGACTCCTTCCTTTGCAAATTTTCCATATCTCTTCTTAATAATTGTAACTTGACAAGCTTTACCTTGTTGTTGCCTTGGTATGCAATTTGCAAAGTCTCCCATGCTTGCTTGGATTTTTTAGCTATTGTTATCCTTGGAAAAATGGAGTCTCCCATAGTTGTCTGTATAAAGGAAAGAGTTTTGGCATTCTTCTTCGTGTTCTCCTTAAGTGTGTTCCTCTTATCTTGAGTGAGTGCAATGAATGTAGCAAGGGAAGCCATTTTCAACAAGCTCCCGCAACTCTTGAGAGCAGAAAAAGGTCTTCATCTTTATGTAAGAGACATTGTAATTTTTCTCATCAAAGTCTGGTACTTGTTGCCACATGTTGTTGCTCCTAGCCATCTTAAAGAACCACAATATAAACACAAAATAAACAAAGTATTTACAAAAAAACAGAGTACTTCACACTACTGTATATCCAGAAAAAAAACTTAAAAAATAAAAAATAAAAAAAAATATTGAAAACAAAATTTAGTTGCATTCAATGTTGTTGCACAATTCTTCTTTTATGAAAATACTTTCTATTATCTTCTTCTGCTATCTAAAATGAATAGATCTCCACTACTTATTAAAAACAAAGCTGGAAAATATACTACCCACTACAACTACATGCATTAAAGATTTGGAAACTAGCTAAAATCTATTTAAGATCAAAAGTTGTCCTAGACAAAAGTCAAAACAGGTTGCAAGACATTTATCTCAGACTACATTACAAACTAATCCTCAAACTTATATTCAACATGAATAAGGTGCCGAAAATGTTCGTTGGTTACACGCTGCTACACAACCATAAAATTGTTTATGACGGAATTTCCCATGCACACCATGCAGAAAAACAAAACTGTCTCTTGGCCTCCAAACATTAAAGAACATAGATTTTTTTTTTCCAACATATTTGATGCCAAGTTTGAGTGGACGACTGGCACATTGCAAAAAATCTCTTAGCGTTAAACGTTTCTATTACTTGGCATGAGAATTAGCTTATCGGGAGATGACATCCAACGTAATTCTAGTTCATAATCCCAGGGATACGTCTATCTATTGTTAGATCGACACGTTTCCTTTAGGGCTTGGGTGTGGTTAGGCTTAATTACGCTGAAAGGTGTACACCTATTGACAATGGGCACAATTAATGATCTTTTAATATTATTTAACTTTAAACCCTAATCTGATGGCTATGCATTGAAGATGCTGGCATATTCTTAGTTGTCCTCCAAAATCAATGGATCAGATTTATTGTTCATAACATTCTTGCATTTATCAAGGTATCCGTTAACATGTTTACTTTTTAACATTTACCTAATCACATTAAAAAATTACTGTAAGGATGTGTAATTGCCACGTTCCATTTATCAACCTAATGCAGTCAAACGTTTCATATTACAGGACAGATTACCACAAACGTTTTATATTAAAAGCAAGCATTCTCAGTATAATATTGGAGACACACGTTATCAACCACTACCTTTGGGCGTTCTCAGCCGCGAGTTAGCGGCTATGCTAGTCGATGTTCAATGAGAATTCTGACAGCGTTTAATCGCACCCTTCCTACATTCTCATGGACGCCCAAAACAAAGCTCTGACCATGTACAAATGGCGACTAGAGCCAGAGTAACGTATAGACTTCCAGGATGGATAATGGAATGTCCCGACAACAACTAGATTCTGTGGGTCGCCCTCCTGGAACTAGCCTGAGAGCGTGAGAATGTTTAGATGATACCACTGTGCATTAGGTATGTTTAGAGGCATTATTTCCAGCATATATATACATAATATAGTTTCTCCCGGAGCTAGAGTTCAAGCTCAGGAATGTTGACAACAAGGAATACCCAACGTTTGAACAGCAGTAAAGAAATGCGTGGGTCTTCTACTGAGCTAGGGTTCACATGCATCTCGGGCAACAAAGAAGGCGCATGTGGGGTCTCATGAAAGCTAGGGTTTGGACGTTGATATTGGGCAACAAAGAAGATGCGCTTGGAATCTTTCCTTGAGTTGCGGTTTACACACACAAAGCTAGTGGGTAAGGGAAGGCCAACATGCATGGCTCTTATTTATTTCCTTATCATTTTAATTATTTTTCTTTGACTTTTCTCTTACTTGTTTATTAGTTTATTCCACGTTAGATTGGAATAGTAATTTTGTTTTGTAGGTATTGAGTCTTACCCATTTTTAAGTCTCAATTTTTTGGAGGACTTAACAATGCCCCCTTGATTTTTTTTCTAATCGACCTCCCCCAAAAATTTATATTATTCAACCCTCATACATCCCCCTTCCCCACATATGTACACCCCTAATTTATTTTAAAAACCTTCCATGCCCCCTTATATGATCTAAAATAGTTAAAATGAAATTCGATATCTTAGGCATGCCTTACACCCTAATAACCACCTTTTCTCCCATGGAAGAAGATACTAAATTCATCAATGGGAAGACTTGGTGTGTTGTCTCATCGAGAACCAGCTAGATGGACATGTATAGGCTTTGGATTGGGATTTATTCTAAGGTTGATAGATTGCTCTAGTATTCAAGTTAGTCAACCTTGTTATCAACCAATTGCTTCTTTTGTCTTCAATAGATATTATCAAGAGAATGAGAATCCACCTATATCTGATAAATTTGGTGGAATAGGGATGAAGGCTTGCTTTTATCTAAGTAAGAAACTAGCCAGACTTGATGAAGTTGGTTTTAATGTTTGTGTATTAGATTCACATTGGCCCATTTTATGTAAATTTGATTGATCGATTCAAACTCCCTCATGGATTCATGCTCTTATGGGTCTTCTTGGCTTTTGACATCTAGGTAACAATTGGATTTTGTTTGGTGCATTTTGTCATATCAATGAAGGATTGCTACAAATTTTTATTTCAGATTGAATCTTGGTAGCATATTATTGATTTCAAACTAAACAAAAAAAACATAATCTACTCCAATAAATCTTAATGATATGCATTAGCCATCCACACAATGTTACACTATCTAAAGACAAATTTTAAGGACATTGTATTCTATTATTCATGTGCATACTATTAAAAGAACTAAATCTAGGTATCTACCAAACAAAATTACAATAATAGTGGATGGGGAAACATTGTGTCAAACTTATCAACAATCAAGAAACTACTTCATGTCTAGAATGGTTGAATGTTGTGGGTATCAAAGTACCATGTGATATAATATAGATGGGTACCTTCTTGAAGTACTCCAAACAAAATTACAATAATAGTGGATGGGGAAACATTGTGTCAAGCTTATCAACAATCAGAAGCTACTTCATGTCTAGAATGGTTGAATGTTGTGGGCATCGAAGTACCATGTGATGTAATATAGATGCGTACCTTCTTGAAGTACTCCATGACTTTGGTCCAATTGCAAATTTTTCCCTTGTAATTTAAGCATGTTGTGGCATTTTTCATGATTAAAATAGTTTATTATGTATGATGTTTTGGATTGTTGTTTTCATTCTAGTCATTTGAAATAGTTATTATAATACATATTTGAAGTACTCCATGAGTTTGGTCCAATTGCAAATTTTTCCCTTGTAATCTAAGCATGTTGTGGCATTTTTCATGATTAAAATAGTTTATTATGTATGATGTTTTGGATTGTTGTTTTCATTCTATTCATTTGAAATAGTTATTATAATACATATGAGCGTCTATGTTTGTAAGCATACCATGAGTATTTAGACTTTCAAAAAATTTAGATATATGTTTCAAAAAATTTAGTTATATTAAGAATTAGAAATTCAAAATGTTTAGTCATATTAAAGAAATTTAAGAACTTCAAAGTTGAGGATTTAGTTAAATGAATGATTTAATTTTATTATTGTATTTTTCAATCTTTTAAGTGAGGATGAGGTGCATGTGATGATGACTCTCAACAAGTGTTTAATTATATTAAAAGATATTTTAGAGTTGGGAGAGGCATCTACTATGTGGGACTAAATGAAAAACCCTTAAAACAAATAGTTCATTGATAAATGAAAAACCCTTAAAACAAATACAAATAGTTCATTCATCAATGAAAAACCCTTAAAACAAATAGTTCATTGATAACTAAGAGATCAATTCAAGATTGATTTAATTGTTAATGAAGATATTTCAGGTTTTACGTCACTTTCAAAAAGTTAATTAAATTTCTATTTCCAATTTTACTTTTCTTATCACCTAAGCATAATATGTAAACAAGTTTATGGATTTGAATATGATTCTTCATTAATAAAACTTATAATTTTCATTAACTTATTTGTGTTTTATTTGTAATTGAAATTATGAAATTTTGATATGAATATGGACTTAATAAATTAGAACTTCTTAATTTTTACTGAGTTACACAAGTATATGTTAAAAATTTGTAATGTAATTTGTAATGCATTTATATTAATATATTACACCATCTTATATCCATTTTAATTCGAGATTTAATAAGAGTTGAGAGGGATCTAATTCTCCAAGGTGCAATTTTTTTTAAGAAAAATTTACACTTTAAGGAATTTGATCCCTATTGATGCCTAATAGATTTATAGTTGAAATGGATCTAAGTTGGTATAAAATTGTGATTAGAAATAAACTTTTATTAGAAGATGGAATTCATTTTCTTGCTATTGTATATTCATAACTGTTTTAAGAACATTGTAAAGACTATGTTCATGCAAATTATAAGTCTAGCTTGATGAACTATGAATTATAGAATTATTTAAACAATCATACAAGTTAAAAGGTCAAATGATGACATTGTTCTATGTGAAATACTAAATTTTGGAATGATATATGTATCTATGTGGAAGCATTTTCCTCCCTTAAGTTGTGTCTCTTAGTCTTCTTCATAGGCACATAGACAATGCTTATATAATTTTGTAATTTTATTAAATATTATAAATTGTAATGGCAATAGAAGTAGTGCAGGTCAAATGATGACATTGTTCTATGTGAAATACTAAATTTTGGAATGATATATGTATCTATGTGGAAGCATTTTCCTCCCTTAAGTTGTGTCTCTTAGTCTTCTTCATAGTGTCTCTTAGTCTTCTTCATAGGCACATAGACCATGCTTATACAATTTTGTAATTTTATTAAATATTATAAATTGTAATGGCAATAGAAGTAGTGCAAGTGGTTGAAAAACAGGTTGATAGAAGTAGTGTAAGTTACCATAAGTGATTCATATCAGAATTTTTATGTTGTTGTAAAAAACATTAATACTAAAATAATATTTACATATTTTTAAACTTAGTATTACAAAAAAAAATTTAACATTTTCCTATAAAATTAATATTTTTAAATTTGATCTTAACATAAAAAAAAAAAAAAAAATTCAAATGTACACCTTAAACCTTTATAACTGACATGAAAGTATTATAAATTCACCACACTTCAAAACAAAGTGAAAACTTAAAAACCATCTTATAAATATTTAAAGATCTAAAATGCTCTCAAATTTAGTGAACAAAATGGTACATAGAATTAACAAATCGTTCTTAAGACTGGAATTACTTTCATTCCCAATGAGGGATAACCCAATATTTGACTGTTTAAAAAAGCTGCACCATTATATATGAACGAATATGACCTTTCAAAAGAAATTATACTAAGAAGATCCCAAGGATTCGCAAGCCAAAAATCATTTAAATAGTGTAACTTGCCCCTATATGTGGATAACAACCAATAACTATCCTCACTTCTGCCGAAATAATTATATAGTTTTTACCTCCTTCCACAAACAGGAAAAAGAAAAAAGACTTAATTTTCTCCTGTACCGTCGATCTGAACTTAAATCGATAGCAGATTCTGTTCATCTAACGAATATGGAGAAAAATCAAAATCAATTGTTGTTTACTTTGTTCGATACCGTTGGATGGATAAAATTTGCAATCGAAATAAGGATTGCCCTTCGCATCGCGAATCGGTTGAACTTGAACTTATTGATTTATTTATTGAACTTATTGATTTATTTATTAATTTATGACATCATGAGTTTGATGTATTTATTTCTGCACTTTAGTTGATTGTTGACGTTATTGCAATTTAAAAGATCATTCTAACCGTTGTGAAAACTTAAAACCTTATTAATCCCCTCAGGCAATATAGTAATGGCATTTTCAATTGATTGCACAAATCATTGATAGTAACTCCTTGTATAATTTCCTAATGTGTTTAGGAAAATTTGATATTAACTTTTTTAATGATAAAAAGGAAAATTTGATGTTAACCTTTTGAATAATTTCCCAATGTGTTTATGAAAATTTGATAATAACTTTTTTAATGATAAAAAAATATAGTTGCACAGGAAAAAATTTTGTTATTCATTTTCAACATCTACTTTTTAAGTTTTTGAAGTTTCAGAAGTTGGGGAACTAGTTGGGAACATCCCCAATTGGCTAGGAACACTTTTGGGAACTTGGGAGCTATTTGAGAGCTTCAACATCAAAGTAATGGGAGCTTGAGAACGAGTGTCCTAAAAGAAAAGCTTTAAATTAGAATTATATTAAATTAAAATGTAAATATATTTATTCATTTATTACAACTACATAATTTCTTATAAATATTTTCATTATATTTATTCAAAATATCACTATAAAACTAAGACTAAACTAATTTCAAAAATTATTAAAGTAAAAAATTTAATAATATTCAATTTATTGTTGTGGATATGAAAAACTTTTAATGCATTTATGTTTTCCTTTAAGCCCAAACTAAACATGAAAGTTGAATAAATCAAGCATTTGCTCCACTCTGTAGTTGATATCAACCAACCAAATCATTGACTTTTATTGTATTTTCATATTAGAAGAGTAGTCCTATTTTGTTTTTCTCAATAAAAACAGAATAATGTTTCAAATTTACAAAGATGTTTAAAGTTTATATATGTAAAGTTTAATTTTAAAAAAATGTTAAAATTGTATATGTTATCACTCCAAGAAACCCTTTGTGGTTGCAGACCAAAGGTGCTTGGTAACTTAAGAAATAAATGTTTTTTGTATTTTGTAAAGATGGATCAATGGGATAACTCAATTCAACTTATGGCATTCAGACATCAAAGTGATAAACAAATAGACAGTGCTCTCCAAGATTGGTTAAACAGTAAGATAGCTTTAAGTGGATGAAGAAAAGATTG